>VYZX01016037.1:10293-26108 GCA_013401335.1 Brachypteracias leptosomus | reverse complement strand
GCCGCGGCTCCCGGTGCTCCCCGAGGACAAGTTAGAAGTTGAACCCTCTACTTTCTGGGTACTCGCAGCGGAACGAGAGACGGCCGGGGCGCAGAGGCGTTCCGGCCGCAGCGCCCGGTGGGCGTCCCGGGGTGCGAGTTTGGGCTTAAGGCGAGTGGAGGGGAGGAAAGAAGCGGAGACGCTGCAGCTGCGAGGACGTTGGCCCCGAGGTAACGCTGCTCCCGCAGCCACAGGAAATCGCACGCTCCTTTGCGATGTCAAACAACTCTCATGCCGTGGGAAAAACCAGCGCGGGGTCGTGACGGTGGATGGTGGAGCCGGCTGCGAGGGTGGCGAGCCGGGGGGAGCACGGTGGGGAAGCAGCGAAGGGGGAGCCGGGGGAGAAACCCCTTTACCGAAATCGGGCGGAGGGGGTGAGGTACAGAGTCTGTCCCGGGCGGCTCGTCTCGGCGCTGCCTCCCCAAACCGCCGGGAGGATCACTCTAATGCTGCCTCTGGCAGCCGCCGCGGGGGTTCCCGCTTCTTCTGTGGGTCCGGTGGGCGCAGTGGGGCTGCCCGCCCTGCCCCGCTGAGCCGCGGGAGCTCCTGGAGCAGCGGCGGGCTCGGGAGGAGGCTGCTCGGGCAGGAGCTGGGCTGTGTGGTGGGAACACATCGCGAAGGTGGGAAAACGAAGTGTGATGTGCTGTGAAGAGCAACAAGGGGTGATGGGGAAGAGGGAGGGAGGGAGTGAGGGAAAGGGTGAGAGACGAGAAAGCTACCTGCAGTTTGGTGGGTTGGGGACGAAGGACAAGAGAGACTGGTGAGAGGGTGCAGGTGACAGGAGAAGGGCTGCTACTGTACAAAGAGCAAGGACAGACTCGAAGCTGAGGTGGTTGGCTACAGAGGTGAAGGAAGGGACAGTGAAGCTGATGATGGACCAAGTTTGCTCTGTGCACTTCTTTGCAGTGGCTAAAAGTTTTTGAGGTTGTTGGTCTATACAGAACAGCACTAAATTATCTCTTTAGTTCCCAACTAGGTGTAAGTCTGTAGGATTGTCTTAGATATTGGCTTCTGGGATATTTTAGTGGGTTTGGTTTTCCTTCTTACAGACATCAGGCCCTTAAAGGAGCAACAGGGACAAGTTGCATCAGGGAAAATTCCAGTCAGGAAAATATCTTCACTTTGAAGATGATCAAATGCTGAAACAGGGGTCCTGATACGCTGAGGAGCCTTTGTCTGTGGAGGTGTTTGGTATTTGACGTGATAAGGCACTGAGCAGCTAGAGCTTGTCCCAGTGTGCAAACTAATGATGAGGCTGCCAGAAGCAGAGAATCAAAGTGAAGTACCTGCCCTAGCAAAGGGGTGTCCTTTAGCTGGATGCAGAACTGGGTGGAGGTGAGAGGCTTCTCTGGTCTCTACACTGTGGTCACCCTTTAACTTCAGTCTTTCAATAAAATGAGTTCTTTTATAGCCTCTTCTGACACTAGAGGGGCTTATATGACAACTTGTCTAGAGCAGTGATTGTGCTTGTTGAATGCTGAGAAAATGTGCAAAATACTCTGCTCAACCCTAAGTAAAAGCATGGGGCTCTTGATGTCAGGTGTCTTTTCTCAGGTTCTGTTCAGAATAGTGTTAAAGGTAATATTACAGGCAAACTGAAAATAGCACTGCTTAGGCAGTCCTGAATAGTGAAATCTAGGTGATAATCAGCTGTAAGGTCTTCCGATTGAAATGAGCAAGACAGGTGTTAGAGGAAGATATGTAATAATTTTATGGACTTGGGTAAAGAAGTATTTTATTGGTACTGTGACTACTGTTTTACTTTGACCTTCCTTATCTCTTTCCCCATCCCTTTAAACAAGTGATAAAAGAGAGAGAGTGAAGAGAAAGCTGAGAATGTATGTAAAAGGAAGAAAAATTGAAGTCAAGAGTTTTTATTTGAGGTGGTGCTGCTTCGTTGCCATCGTCTTAAACAGAGTGATTGAAAATTGCTCAGTAAGTTCCTAAATCTTCCTTACTGCATTGAGGGTAGTAAAATGACCAAGAGCTGGTAGCACGCGGCTGCATTGCAGAATCTTATTACTAATGACAAGCCCGTGTCCTTTCCTTGCTTGGCCTTGAGCAGCCATGTCCTGCTGCTGACAGAACTGACACACAGCTGGCTGCTGGTTCCCTATCGCCTGATTCTACCTGGGATTTGGATTTCAGATTGTGGTTTTCTATGTAGTACTTATGCGCAAAGGTTTGATAAGATAATCTTGAAGAAAGTAGTTTAAATGTCAGTGAAGTCAGGAGCTGTGCCAGAGTTCTGAATCAGGTGTTCAGTTCTTCAAAATACCTCAGTGCTTCTGTTCCACAGGCTAAAGTGTGAATAATACAGGTTCCTGGGTGGAAATGCAAACAGTTCAATTCAGTGGAAAGGTTACAGAACTTCTGCTCTCCTCAGCTCTTGTTTCTGAAGTGCTTTTAAATGGGAATGGAAAAATACATCAATATCAACGTTAATTAGAGCATGTGGGTATTTAGGTATGTGTATATTACTGGTGCTCTCAATGACTATTGTCTTATCCAGACTTATTTAGATTGAAGGTGTCAGGGGTGCATACAGTTGCTGGTACTTGCTCACCCTTCTGAAGCCTGCTGTGGCTGCTTCTAGTTCCTGCAGCATCTGCTTCTTTAACCATGGGTACATAGGATCTGGTATTTGTCTCTGAGAGTGCTAGCTTTGAATCCTGATAAACCATGGTGAAAAGATGCAATGTGAGGGGGTGGTTTCAAATGCCTCATTAGTCTGCTGTACTTTGCCCTTGACAGCACAGAGGTCCCTCTGTGCTTGAATGTCTCAGCACTTGCTTGCAGTACCATGCCTATTTTGACTTCTTGTCTCCTTTTGCATGCCCTAATGCTGAGAACACTGAACTCCTAATTACCACTGTCCTGTAGATCTGTGTTCTTTAGAAGTCCTTAGGGTGGGAAAATGGCTATAGAGCTTGGCTGAAAAATAAAAGTGACCTGGAAACAGTAACTCCATGCAGAAACAAGAATGAAGAGTCAGACTAAATCTTGATTAGTTGGGTCTTCACCTGGGCAAAAATCCCTCCATGCTTAGGTCAGCTGGAAGTTCTGAGTTATTCTTTTTCTTCCTCTATTTTCTGTACCCAAAAACTTGTGAAGAGCTGATTTTCTTGTTGCCCACACTCTGAAAATTGAAATGTGCTAGGCCAGTCTCAGCAGCACGTACTGGAAGTGGCATAGAAAGCAGTGGAGGAAAGGGTGAACAGACAAGGTCTGACACTTTGCCACCTTGCTGTAGTTATTATCAAAGCATACTTGGCTGACTTCTAGGTAATGGGTTTCTTTCCCAGGAATATGGCCAGGTTCTTAAAAACTTAGTATTTGTAGGCCACTTAAATTCATGACTGTATTAGTATGATGTAAAACTTTGAATTACTTTAGATTGTACTACTATAGATTAAATCACTGTCCCAGATGACCAAAATCTTTATGTATTCATAAAACATTATGAGGTTTTATTGTTGTTTGCTTTTTTTTCTGGAAACAACTGTAATTTTCTGTAAACTTTATAAAGCTAGTGACAGTGTGTATGCTATAAAACCAGATGGCTTAACACAACAAATCTAATTATACCAGCTCAAGGGAAGATACTTATTTACTTGTTATAATATNAGGGGGGGGATGCATTTCAAGCTTAAGGAGTCTAGGATATCAAATCTCCAAGGACCAAAAGAAATGACTGTATTTCACAGAGCAGAACAATGACTTGGCCCTTGGCACTGTTTTAAAGCTCTGGTGGCTGGTCCAGGCAAGTTTAGGTTATTGAAACAGTCATCAGATCTTTCTACCTTCCCCATAGTGCCATTACTGCACCTGCCCACCAAACTAGGCAGCAGGCTGAAAGAGTTTGAGCAAAAATATTTGAAGTAAAGATACAACGGGACGTGGAAGGACATGTTTCATGACCATACTGGCAGCGAAGCACATGTAGCTCTCTTGTGAGAAGAAAAACTCATATTCTCAAAGTGGTGGAAGTGAAGGAGCCTTGCAAAACTCAAACTCTTGCCCTCCAAAAGTTGTAGCTCTGTGGCTGCAGTAAAGTTCAGTGAAACTTGGCCTGATATACAAAGCATAAACACTTGTCTGCTGGCTGTCAAACAGATTTTTAAGTATTGTATCATATCCTGTTTCTATTAGCCTGTCAAACTAAATTGAGGTTTAGTTTGCTGTGTTGATTGATCGCCAGTTACTTGAGAGGACAAACCAGGAGAAGTTATCTCTGAAATCACAGGGCCTTCACTAGTTTATAATTTGGAGCAGTTCTTTGGAAAACTGATTGTTTCCTTCTGCAACACTGTAGTGAAATAATAGCTTTTATCTTTGCATTCGGCTTCTTTCATTAAAAGCTTTTGTATTTCTTTCTCTGTGGTAAACCAGTGTGTGTACTGCCACCAAGGCTGTCTGCTCAAGTTTCCTTGGTTCAGTGCATGCATTCTATTAGTTTGTGTTTTAACAAAAGTAAGTTTACACAATAGCAGATATGTCTTTGCTATGGAAAAGTTGTCTGCTCTTGTAGATAAGAGACCTTCTATTTAAGCCCTACTATGTTGTTTTCTTGTGAGGCTGAATTAAAACATTGGGCAGGAACTCTAAGTTACATCTTTCTAACCTAGCTACTCAAGAAAGGACCAACTTGGAAGCATTGGATGCTAGCATTCTATTAGATGGGGGGGTAGGGTAAGTAGTATCTAGGGATCTGTAGTTTGCCAAATGGAAGGTAGCCCCTTCAAATGTCATAGTTTTATACAAAATGCAACAAATTTGAACTTAGAATAGGTGAATATAGTTTTGCTGCTGGTGGCTAAATACTATTCTTTGCCTCTTTTTGTTCAGCATTGGAAACTGGTATTTATAAATTGCAACCACACTGGCCTACAATCTGCTGCATTCTAATGATCCTTTGGTGTCAACACTGAGGAGCTTATTAAATATGTGTTGGTCTTCACAGCTGGGAGGAGAATCTCCAGGCAAAGTTGAAGCATCATCACCTGTGGCTTGTAGGCATATGTGTGAAAAGTCTACCTCTTCCACTGCTGAAGGAAAGTAGCTGACTCTACTCTTATTGCCATGAATGTGGACCCATGCAAAGGGAAACTCCCTGCAGTTTTATTGGGACTTCAATAAGCCTTACAGACAGTGTTCCTGGGATACAGCATGGTAGACCTTTTTGGAGGAGAACGTGATTGGATTTTCACCAGTTATCTTCCCCTTAATCTCTATAGTCTTATATTCTTAAAGAAATAAGCAACAACCTCTGCCCTCTGATGTGTGTGAATGGATTGATACAACTTGCTAAGTGCAGACATGATGGCATAAGAATCCTTCCCAAATGCTTAAATGAAAACCTTGTGAGCAATTCCCCACCCCTAGTTCAAGTATAGCTTCTTAATAGTTTCATAAATACTGCAGCTATGTATTGAATAGACACAGACTTAATTTAATTGAATGAACAATTTAAAAAACGGTAACTGGGTAGAGAAAACTGTAATTTACAAGTGGAAAAGAATAGTTCCTTCAGCTGATCATTTTACTGACTGCATCTTATTGCTGTTTCACTATGATTGATTGTTAATGGATTGCTGTCTTAGTGCAGTCTGGTTTTAACTGCTATTTTTCTTGCAATTGATTGCATTTCATTGTTAGTTCACCCTCTTGCCATCTTTTTCCAAAATAGTTTTATGTTGGCTTTCCCAATTACCATTTTTTTTCTGTCTTGTGCTCTTCTGTCCATGAACTTATCTGCATTCTCCTATTCTGCTCTTGCCTTGTCTCGTGGACATGCCCTGCTGCTCTCTCAGTGCTGCCTTCAGGACAATTTTTGAATCTTGTGTTACACTCAGTGTGTAGTTTTAGCTGTTGTTTGCTGCTGCCCTTTTCCTTGTTGTGTTGCTACTCCCTTGCAACTCTCTCTGCTGCATTATGGGAAAAATTCAGGAAAGTGAACCTGCTCTCTGACCTTCTTTCTGGAAGTAGCTAAAGAGTTAAGATCTGTGTGGAAGAACCTTCTGCAAATACTAGACTATGAACTCCTTGAGCACAGTTGAGAAGCTTGTGGCTCTTTTGGTTTCCTGTTGTCTCATTACCTCCTCTTTCCTTTAAGGACAAATGAGCGTGAGTTAGCCTGCTATCTAAATTTTGTTATACTTAGGGCCTATTGTCTGATCACCCATTCATGCCTCTTACTGAGGCATGAGTTCAGACTGATTTTTTTTTTTCCTTGGCCCCTCTATAAAACTGCACTGCTTTTTAATTTATTCATTCTTCCATGAAGCAGTTTCTGGCAAATTTGTTAGACTTAATGTCTTCAGGGCAAACAGGAGGTATGTGTGTATGGACATATCTGTGTAGGACGATCTCTGAAATCTTGCTCTCTTTAAGACTTGCATTTCAGATTAGAATGTTTTGGTAACATTGCTGATATCTGGCATTCTGTTGCTGCTCAGCACATCAGTCCAAAAACCCACTGAACGGTTTAGCATCAGGTCAACTGAAACAATTCTGTGAGCAACCTAAAGGAAAAGCTGGAGGGAAAACAGTGCTCTCATACATCCTTCTCTAAATGGGAAGAATGATGGCCACTGAGACATTGAGTACATCTTTGGTGCTTGGCATAAGTTTATGAAACAGTCCTATATTAGAGCATGTTCTTGTGGCAGCATGAGTAGTTCAGGCTGACTTGCTTTTACATGTTGAAAAATCAAATGCAGACAAGAAGCTCAGCTACCATAAGAGCTGCCTCCTGAGTGCTCTGGCTCTGTTCATGATGGGTATTTCTCTGGTGTGAAAGGTGGTCGAACTACTTGTGAGTATGCTGTATATGTTGAAACAAGTTGAGGAATGGCAGCTGGTGCCATAACCAAGCTTTACTGTGCTGTCTACTGAGCTCTGATATTCAAGGGTGACATACAAAACTCCTTCCAAAGGAGTGTGTGGGTTGTACCTCTTAAGATCAGACTCGAGCTATTTCAGGATATGTGGCATTGATCTTCCTTTTCCTCAATTCTGCAAGCAACAAACTTCTATGGGTTTCTTTCCCATAAGAAACAACTGTCTTATTCTTCCATTTGCTAATATTTGTACTCCTTTTCTGCTCTGTAGGCATCAACACTGCTCATGATATTGACCAACATCTCCTAGCTGCTATATTCATTTTTACGTATTGTTTCATTCTGAAAACTGACAAAAATCTTTTACTCAAAGCATATTTGAGTAGCTTCATTGCTGCTCAACTCTTTGTAACTAAGTTTCAAAGGGTTTGTTTTCAATATGACAAAATTGAGTCAAATTTTGCATTTGCTCATCTCTAATCAGTTGAGTCTTTCTTGGCATTAGGAAAAAGCACTTATAAAATGTAAGTAATTGGACTGAATCACAATGTGGGATATGACTGGAGGGAATAAAGGAGGAATGGCAAGTAGATGACTTCTCAACTGCAGCAAGCGTGACTCAGTCCAAAAAGAATCTCTTAGAGCGAATAAATCAAAGGATTACCTTAATGGGTGTCAAGACCCACACCCACCTTAAAAAACAAACAAAAACCAAACCCATCCTAAACTGGAGCTGAGCTTCCATAACACTGTAGAACATCCTCTTTTTTTTTTTTTTAAATTTTGTGGTCAACGTAAAGGGCATTAGGAGGATAGTAGGTGAGAGGGTATGGTATGTCCCTGCAATTGCAGATATCTTGTCACCAAAGCTTTTATTTTTTCGAGGTAACATAGCTTTTAAAGGAGAGAAGAAAGGCCAAAGAGTCTGTGTTCAGTTAGGTGGAGTGACTCTGTTTTTAAGTTAGTTGTTAGATTTGAGGCTACATACCCATAAAGCATATGAGAAAGTATTTGATGTGCATGTTAGCAGAAGCCTTGGTGGATGTGGCTAAGGATTGTATTCTATGGTGCCGTTCATCTCTAAAGCCCCATCTTTGGGGGAGGAGTTGGAGGCTACCTTTCTCTTGACTTTTGTCTTGCATCCTTCTGTGATATTCATCTTTCTTAGCTTTTTGTCAAGTGGAAGATAAATCCTAGGCACAGTGTGCCATATATGCTGTCAGCAACCCATCAGATTTTTTTTGTTCCCTCTTGTGAAAGAGACTAACTCAAAGCTATTGCAGGTAGAGGAATGGCAGATGCCTTGCTCCCTTTGAAAGGCATTTCTATGCTAATTTTCTGCTTCTGCAGGCATCTGGTAGAAAGCCTGAAGTATGGGATTAATGTAACTACTAAGCTGTGGTATGAATAAGTAGAAATTATTGTTTTTCAAACCTTATGGGAGAGACTGACATGCCTGATTTCCACAGGCTTCTATCATAAGATTAGTTTCCTGGCATGCACACTCCTGGCAATGCAGTAGCCTCTTTATAGATTTTCTTCAAGATGGAAGTTGCTAACTTTGCTCCTCTGACGTGTCTAGAATGCTGTACAAAAGCTACTGAAGAGTTGCTGTAAGACATTTTGACATATAGAAGAGGTTGGGTATATGGAAGCATTGACAAGCATCAGGTGTTTTTATGCTGAATTGGAGAGGGGAAAACCTGAAAAGTTTCAGAAGACTTGGTTTATAAGTTACAGAATGCTCTATTCAAGTTACTGCTTTATGAAATGAATTAATTTACTCATCCCTATTTGATATTTGTGTTGTTCAGGCTCAGGTGTAGCGAGCCCCTTGGGAACTGGAATAGGGTAGCAGGATAAGTACTTGGTGTCTGGCTTGGGAAGTACAGAACGTTGTTGCTTTTATGGATGGCTGTGACTCCTCCACAGACTATTTTGATGGGGAGTTTTGTGCACAGAAATCCAAATGCTACACCTTTTGGGTGGGGGTGAGAATCAAGGCATCAGTGCTTGAATTTTTTTCTCTTGTTACAGTAGGTGAAAATGAATAGGAAGCATAAAATTTGAAGGGAACACCAACATCTAGGAAGGCAACATACTGCCTCACATACCCTAATATTGCTAGAGGTGCTACTGCTGTTGTGGAAAGAGCCAAACCCTGGAAGAAAACCTATACTTTCACATAAGCCACCTTTAATAGTGCTGTGGATATTGGTAGAGCTGTGAATGGGTTACAAATAAGAGATACAGCCCTGTGTCACTGGATTAATGATATTCAGTTAGGTCAATCCTCATCTTTATCCTTCAGTCCTATTCCATCCAAATAAAAATAACTTGCTGTCCAAAGCTATTTGCAGGGAATGAATAAATCTTTTAGTTTTTATCCCTTAAGATGGGAAAATTAAAGGTATGGTATTTGATCTGAATTTTTTGATGTAGATATTGGTCTTTGCTTTTGTCAGGTGCTGTGGTGTCCTCTAATCTTTTGTCCTTTTCATTACCGTTTCTTAATGAAGACAAATTCATCAAGTACTGCTTGAAGTTCATCACTCTCAGAACAACAAAAAGATCCCATTCCTTTTGAACTTGGTGACAGTGCAAGCAGAGTGCACTCTGGGGGGAAAAAAGATGGGAAGCTATTAGATGCTGTTTACAGTGGCACTGCATAGTTATAAATTGCACATCAAATAAATTAAGAAGTATTTGTAGCAGACTTCTTTCAAAAGGCCCCAAATCCTTAATATGTATGACTTCTCTAAATGAAATATGGAGTGTCATGGAGATGGTATGGAAGTCAAGTACAAAGGTGGTTAGAAACATCCTGTTCAAACTGTATTTCAGAAAATTAAGATCCAGCACATTTAGTATTACAATAGATGTGCTTTAAGTATAGATCTCAACACTCCTGTTTATTAGTTGAATTTAGCTAAAAGTTGACACAGGAAACTTCAAACTTCATTGAGTCTCATTCAGCTGAGCTCCCTATGGACTTCCGAGGGCAGCTGTTGTTAGTTAAAGAATAAACTTGCATTAGAAGATATCTGTAGAATAATTCAGAATGGTCTGAAATTTTTCACTGCTCTTTGGGGGTTAAGACACCTGGTGATAATGAATAAAGCTATTAAAGCTTTCTAGAATAAAACAGATTCTATTACTAATAAGATGTAAGGATAAAAGAATGTTAGCTTTATAGTTTGAACTCTTAATGGCCTTACAATAGTAGAGACGGTTGCAAATTGCAGGAAACAAAGTTGGAGTTTGAAACTGCATTTCTTAATTTCTTACTTTTTTTGATGCCTGAGCTACATAAGTATCTCAGGACTCCAAATACAGAATGGCTGAGGTTGGAAGGAATGTCTGGAGGTCATATAGTCCAAGCTCACTGGTCCTGTGATGGAAAAAAATATTTATTTACTTGTGTGGTAAGATAGCATCCATGCTGATGTGTCATTGAGCAGCCAAAGAACTCTGAATTTCCTAATCTGTTTTCCTGCTTTCTTGCTGTTTACAGCAAACAAGTGTTGGGACATCCTCTGACAATTCAAGGAAATTTTCATCTTGCTCCCCACTCTTACCTTCTTTCACACTCTGCCACCCTTCATCCTTCTTAATTAATTAGGAGCTAAGTTTTACATGTAGTAGTTCACCATTAAATGCTTTTTTCAAGGTGCAAAGGTCTAATAAATCTCTGTACAACAAACTTGTAATCACCTGATTGGACTCAAATAGACTTTTATGTGATTGCACCAGCAATGAAACATAGGAGTAGGGAAACAAGCAAATGACTACATGCATTAATCTCTTCCCCTACATATTAATTTTAGAGGAAGCTGTTACAATTGTAGACTTGGTTTTCTGTAAAAGAAGCCTTGAGTTAGTGCAGCTTTCACTACTTCTGCTCAGTTTTGGCAAAAAGTTGTCACAGGCTTTCCAAATGTGAACAGCAGTCTCTTTTTCAGACCTTTATGGTGATCTTCCAGGATGCTCTATCTTTTGCCAGAAGAAAGATAATATAGAGGCATTTTGTTTGTTTGGGGTCAGTGTGTGTGTTTGTTTAGGGTTGGTGTGCTTGCTTGTTTGGGGTTTTGAGGGGAGTGGTGGGGGGTGGTGTGTTGTGGGGGAAATCTTTCAAAACCTGTTCAGGATAAAATGTCTCTTGTCTTCAATAAAAAACTGTAATTTCTGTGTGGAGATGGGTGGGAAGGATGTGCTTTCAACTACAAAAAGTACTTGGTGTCCTCTTTGGGGACAAGGCTCTAACTTCTGTACACAGGAAAGAGGAGAAGACAGATAACAAGCTGTCCATGTTGTTGCTGTAGTAGTCGTGGTTAGTTTGAGCTCTCCAATCAAGGGAGATGTACCCTCCAAAGCAGTGGTTGTTGATGACAAGGAGTCTGGCCAAACTGAAACTTGTGTCTAATTTGCAAGCTCCTTTTCTTTGTTAGAGTTTTCCTTTTATCTTCTATAGTGCCTGTGCTTGAAGATAAAAGCTTTCTTCTAGAGACAAGGAATGGAATAGGCAGGTGAGAAAAGAAAGAGGAGGCTCTAGATTGTATGTTAAATGTGTCTCCATGGTCCCTATTCAAGTCTGGTAGAACACCTTGTGGCTGATAGATGATGAAACATGTCCAGGTTTGGGCTTGAGGGTGTGTTTGCTTTTTTTCCTTGATTATCTTGCATAGAAAGATTGAAAGTTCAAAGCTTTTAGTATCTTACTCTCTTCATTTTAGGGAGCTTGAGCTAGGTGATTAACATTCCTGTGGGCCTATATTTTTATTACTGAATAGGGAGATGGGTTACAGTGTTGTCTTGCATTTTGTACAGCAAGTAGTACCAGTTGTCACTCTCACTGTTAATAACAAGGTAGGATGACCACATGTGCATGTTGCTACAATCCATGCAGTAAGATGACCCCTTCCAAATACCTGTTTCGAGGAAGGAAAGGTAGTGATGAGCTTTCTTCTGTGTGCACTTAATTTACAAAGTCTGTGTGCTTGGATATGAATGTGATAGGCTCCTTGGAAATACCTATAATAGCTACAGAAAGCAGTAGAGGACGAGTCAATTTTTATGTTGAGTCAGGATTGAGTAGCTATGTTTTTCTGAAAATGTTCTTGGTTTCTGTATAATTAATTGCAGGGGGAGAAGGGGTTACAGCTGCATGATAGACATCTTAATCAGAGAGACTATTTATACTATCAAACAGTATACCCTTTAGAGCTGGGCACTTAATAACAAACTAAGTTGTCAGTTAAATGCTGTAATATTGAGAGAACAAAGCTAATGTAAACACCCTTTATAGTTCATGAGGTTAACTTTCTACTTGGTCAGGCTTTCAAGAATTAGTTTCCTTCATGTCTGTCCCTTGAATTGCCCCTTGCTTGTAAAGTTCTCGGATTCAGCAGCTTGATTCACAGTCTGGCTTTAATCTTTGCCATGTGCTGTCCCTTGTTGTCTTTGAAAATATTCTAGAGTTCTTCAACAGAAATACTTAAAGTCCCCTTTTAAAAAAAATTCATACGTTCCAAAAACTCATGAATATGCCTCTACTTAAAGAGAGGGAGAGAGTCTATGCACTGGATGATCTAGAGAAACTAAATTTCCAGTTAGTGCATGAGAAAACTTGCATAAAAGTCCTGTATTCCAAATACTTGTCCCCAAATTACATCTGAGATGATGATCATGTTGATGATGCTCTGGAGTTTTTTGGTTTGTTTTGAATTTATAGCTGTTCTTACTCTTCCTGCTTTCCCCTATTTTTGTCATGCTGGAAATATTTGGAGCAAAATCAAGCTCTGGAAATAAACAGATTTATTACACTGTTCAAAGTGTCTGTATCCTGCTCGACGGACAGCTGGGATCAGCACAGAAGAAAAGTGTTTCTTGAAAGGCAGCATAGGCAACAGACTGTCACTAGGAAATGAGAAGATAATTTCATAGCAAATTTGGAGCAAGCTTGGAACACTGGCCAGTATGGGATGACAGGCAGCCGATATGGAAATATTCACCTGCCAATACCATTATGACCTAACTGCTTTGTGCTTATTTTGCAGTGCTTCTCTTTTTATTTAGTTTTGTGATCCAAACTGGAAAAGAAGCTATTTGAACAGTTGGAAATGAAAAGTGTCAGCCTACTTTGGTCTTGACTAAATCACTTTCTTTTTACCCTTCTTTTCCCTTTCATTTGTCTTTTCCTCCACCCTGGCGCCTTCTTAAGTTTTTGACCATTTCTGGTCCAAGTAATTTCACAAGAGAAATGTTCTGTGGGTTAATGTCCTTTCCATTAAAACTTCTAGTAGAAACAAAGCAGACAAGCTGTCTGGTTGTCTGTGTAGTTGTCTGGTTGCCCAAGCTGCTCATCTAACAGGCTTCTTCAGGGAGCATGTCCCAGCTCTGGCCAGAGTAGTCTTCCTGTCCTCCATGTAGTGAATTACTGCCTTTTTCGGTTGCATTGTTTCTTTCCTTGGATTCCATAAAATGGACACTTCTGAACAACTGCAGTGAAGACTGAACACTTGTTTATATAGTGATCAGTGCAGTGAGATCCTGTACTCAACCAGAGCCTTGCTAAGTTGTAGCAATGAGCTTCAATGTGTTTCTTTTGGTTCAATGTGTTTTGGTTTGAGAAATTAATAAAAATGTCCTTTTTTTTTTTAATGTGCTGTGTAGTTAAATGAGTCTTCATTTTGGACATAGGAAGTGCAGAGGCTGAAACCTGTAAAATGAATTCATTATAACTGGAAACTGCTGTGTAAAGGATGTTGAGAGATGTTTGCGTGCATAAAGACTTATTTCCAGTGTCTGAATTAATCTTGGTTGCCATAAAGGAGAAAGATGCATCTTACAGTGACCTGAACAGAAGCTGTTCCTGCAGGTTCTTAGAGCACAAAGTTTTTCATTTACCTGCCATTTCTAGCCTGGTTTTGGCTATGGGCTTTAAGAATATAATCAAAGCTGACCTTTATTTTCTTTCCACCTAGTATTTTTAATTCTACATGGGTAGTAAAATGTTTGGCTCATGAGGTAAAATCTTAATTGCAGCATTGATATTGTGTTTAGGTAGCACACATCAATCTTAAAGGTCTATCTGATCTACTGACTAGTCCTTCATAAGGCTTAAAATTTATGATTTTATTACTTTGTGATGAAGAATAACTTTGGTTTATTTTGTGTTGGGGTTTTTAGGGGGTGGGGGCGGGGAAGGGATGTTTTTATTTTAAGGAATACTGATGATTGCTTTCAGCCTGTTGAGAGCTGGGCGTGACAGTAAGATAAGACATGGAGAGAGAGAAGCTGTGGTAGTGAGTTTCTCTTAAAATCTGCTCTTCTAATAAAAATGCAAGAACACCTCAGCAGCTTTGGAGATATTAATCTTCAGTTCAGATTTTCTGCATTTCCATAACATAAAAAGTAAAAATGAATTTAAGTATTATATTTGGGTGTATGTGTTAGAAAGGAGGATAAGACAGCTGAAAAATTGAGACAGAATCCAATAATTAAAGTTAGAAAGTGAATGGAGACTATTAATGCTTCCATACTGTGAATCCACTTAAGGTCCTGTGCTTTAAGCCATGTCTTCCTAGACTTCACATACACTCATTAAGAGGGAGAGGAAGACAGCAAGAAAGGAAAAAGGCAAGCGACATGTAATGCTATATTCTCTGGGTGCTTTGGAAGCATGTAAGAGGGGTGTGTGTACCCGCATATGTGTGTGGGGCTCATGTGATGTTGAGCAGAACTTTCACATAGAGTGGCTAATTTGCCTATTTTAGACCTAAGCATTTTATTGAACTTTCTGACCTCAAAATCTATACTGCTAAATCAAAAAGATAACTGAGGTGGAGGTGGGACCATTGTCTAGTATATCAGTGTGCTACTCTGCTAGTTGTGAGGAACAGGCTTATTTTTTGTGGAAGGCAATCAGGCATGAAAGCGTTTACCAGTCTCTCAAAACAAATGTGATCTACGGCCCTGATCCTGTGCACTTCCATCTACAGGTTTTGATTTGTTTACCCCATTCATTCTTTCTTCTAATTGGAAAAGTAGAAAGAAATGTAAATTACCATCTGTAGCTGCAAAACTGAGAGTGTAAAAATGACAAGAAAGGAAAGGATTGTCACATAAAAGCACAAATATTTTTAACTTTGAGGTGCTCAAGATGCTGATGGTGTCCTCAGTAACTCCAGCTATGTAGTTGTCTTCTGTAACAGCTTTAACTATTCTTCTAAGAAATGGAAGTGGTGGAGTGGCTAAAATAACTCCAGCAGTGACGTATAACTAAAAGGTAAGGAAGCTGATGGCAAAAAGTACAAACCAACAGTTTAAAAATTTCTAATGAAGATTAAAGTATCTGAAAAGTCTGTGGCAGCTGGGGCTAAAGGACAACTGGCTCTTTTGTCAGAAACCCACTTGGTCTTAACAGTGGTGAGGTGGAGGAGTCTGGCCTCTCCTCCACAGGGCTCCAGAGCAGTGTTAGTGCAGTACTGTATGGTAGCAATACTATTTCAAAAACTCAATTTGTGTTTGCTTTCACTTAATTGTTGGATGAGTATCAGATTAAACAGCTAACAGTGTTGTGAAAAGGCTGAAAAATGATCTAACATCACAAATCCTAACCAACCTGTTGTAATTAAAATACACCTGATTCAATTCTTCCTATACATCAGTCCCATTTTATTAATTAAAATTGTTGTGGCATACTTCGTTTTGCAAGCTAGTTCTTTTTAAGGAGACTTATTTGCATGGTTAATTCAACTCAAATCAGAAATAAGTGCAGAATTCAATACTGAGGGCAATTGACAACAGTAGCAGCTTGCCAAAGGGTGCAGTGGGTTCTCTTATCACTTGGAGTCTTCAAGTCAAGATTAGATGTGCGTCTCGAATGTTATTTTCTTGTTAAGTGTAGTGGGTCTGTCTGAGCTGATTTTCCCC
>VYZX01016037.1:0-10279 GCA_013401335.1 Brachypteracias leptosomus | reverse complement strand
AGTGATAGAGGGACTAGGGGTGGGCACCGGGCACCCAGCCAGGGTAAACCCACCACATTAAGCTAGCATGTGTGAGGTGGATGCAGAAGTTAGTGTAGGGTTCTAGAAAGTGCTATGTAAGAAATTGATGAGATTATCATCATAGGTCCTTTTGGCCTAAAGGTCAGCATGATTGCCCTGTACCATTCCTGATGTCAAAAGGTGAAACATCATGAGTCATCTGGTAGTGAGCGTAGATGAAGAGACCTTAAGGGCTATTTCTCAAATAGCTGAAATCCTCAAGTCTGCTTCTTTGATTAATAGATATTTGACTCCAAGGTTAATATTTTTATACAGGGAGTGGGGTTCATTTTAGTCACCTCTTCTAAGATGACAGATAATTAAGATTATTCTTTTGCTTCACTATGAGCTGTACTGCTTTTGTCTCTGCTTCACAGCAATTCTTATCCTCTTAAACATTTTCCCTGTTTAATTTTACCCTGGAGAGTTTGCCTGTCTGGCACTCAGTGTGATGGTGTGAATGCTTATGGTGGTATAAGGAGAAAAGGGGAGTGATATTTGGGGGTGGAAATCACAGCCTTTCAGAGAAACCACTTATTTCAACAACAGTTCTGGTTTGTGCTGATTTTAAATGCTGATAGTTCTACTGTAAGATGACTCTGCTCTAGAAGTACATCTTAAGGATGAACTGAGATGTAAAACATAAAAATCCTTTGCAGAGCAAGTTAGCTGAGAGAAATCTTTTCCTCAGAAGAGACACCATGTCACATAAAGCCATGGCTATTTAAGTTTCCAAGTTTTTCCTCTAGCCTCTTTGTGAATCTATTCTGTTACTCCAAGTGGTGCTTGATTTATGGTTAATGTCAGATGGGAAATATGTGGCTGTGAAACTACTAACATGGAACTAATGGAATGATTTTAATTCCTTTAAGTGACCTATCCATTTTCAGCTTTACTACTGCATGGTCACTACTTCACTCAGTGCTTTGAAAATCGGAGCTGGGGGAGGGAAGGCTTTGCTCACAACTTAAAAATGGTCATTTTGACAAAGGTTAGAGACTTGACTAGAGGGGTAGCTCTTTATTCTGTGTTTCCATTTCTGCAAGCTGGACAGCTTTCTTGAGAAGTTCTCTGCTTTTTTCTTTCCTTGGCTTATGAAGTTGTTTCACCCTGCTCCTGGGCTTTGTACTATCCCGTGCTTTCTGAAAACAGATGTGCTTGCTGCCTGAGCAGTAATCTTCCTCTGTTTCTCATTTTTTCCCCTTTATTTTGAAGGTCTCCCCAAGGAAGAGTGTGTGGGGGGAATGTCCGGTTGGCTTTAGCATCAGCACAATCATAGTTCACTTCTGTAGCCGCAAACCACTTTAGCTTCATATGCCTATCTGAGAGTATGGAAAGGAAAGAAGGGCTGAGGGGGAGACAGGCTGATTTCTGTGCAGAGTTATGACTGTTTTTGAAACTGACTGTTGTCACAGCTGACATGCAGGGCTGAAGGTTGTGATATCTGCCAGAAGTAAAGGAAGAAGGTCCAGCTGTGGGGCTGGTAAGGATTCTGAATGAAGAAAACCTGCCAATTCCCATGTATTGGGAAAATGATGTTGTGAGACTCCAACTGATGAAGATCAAGGCTTACTAGAAGTGGCCTGAAGAAAGGGTAAGGATAAACCTCTGATAAACTAGAGTTTACATCTGAGTGCCTCTCTTGTGCTGCTGTTGGGAGGCAGAAGCATGGTAGCATGTGGGATTGCCTTGCAGAATTAATGCATAGCGTCTCTGCTACTGATTTCAATTCGTGCAGTCAGTGCCAGGATCAGTGGACAGAAGTGGGACTGAGTATTAGTATCTGAATATTATGCATGCAAGGTTAATGCAATGGAGGTGAGAATGTGGAGGGAAAGGGAGAACAGTGAGCTAGTGTATGGATGATACTGAAATGGGTTGCAGGCTGCTTACTCATTTTATTTCTTACCCAATCAAAATACTCAGAGAGGGAACTCGGAAAAATGCTGATTGGTTTGAGAGACTTATGGTGTAGGATGTCTGATAAACTGGCCCAATATTGATTACTGAGGATTGTTTTATTATTAAAATTCTTAAGCTACAAAATCCTCAGAGCTCAAGGAAAGATTGTACTGAAACAAGTTCTCAGGATGAAACATACAGAAGGATTTTTAAAAATTTTATTAACTTCTGTGTTGTCTACACATGCAACTCCCATGGCGCTAACTTCAGAGAACTGGTATTACAGTCGTCTCCTTGAAGAACTAGAAGACGACAAAATTCCCAGGGTCATTTTGTGTCTTGGTCACCCATTCTCTTGCTGCAACACTTGGTATCTCTCATGTTTTCATTCTGCTGTGCTTCCAAAATGAAGAAGCTACAGTTGTCTTTTTGCAAGAGGTATTATGGTAGACTAATTCAGATTTAATGAAAAGCCTGATACAATTTCTGTAGTCAGTGTTGTTCGTAATTTGCTTTGCAGTCCTAGGGTAAGGAAAGTCAGTGATTCGACTTGACTTGCCTGTATTTCTATAGTCTGCTTCCCTGCCTGAGAGGGACTGTAAGAAAATGGGGAAGTAAGTCTTCTGAATTAATTTGACAGGTACTTTTATTTGTGTAAAGGGGGAGGAGAAGAGGGTGTTATTGACCTTCCAAATAATTTTGAGTCAAAGGTGGTAACATAATACTGTTATGAAGAAATACTGAATAGCTAAGAATTGTTTGAAATCCTTTGATTTCAAAGTCTTCAGCCTGCTTAGTCCTTCTGTAAAGCTCTAAAAGCCTAAGTCTTAAGCTAATGTCAAATATATTAATGAAAGCTTCTGGTTTTAAAGGCTTTCATTCCTGTGTCCTACAACTAGAATGATGAATTCTGTCTGATTGTAACTAAATATTGTAGAAGATGATGATGGCTGTCCATAGAATGAGAAAGCAGAAAATTTAGGTTTCAAGTTGGAGCTGTTTTATTTTTGCTTTCAAGGAAGCTGAATTGTCCTTTGCAAATAACAGCAAATGTAAAAATATGCAGAAGTGAAAGCAAACACTGTAGTACACTCATATCTGTTGTTGACTCTTTCTTGTCATATTACTTCTGGAGAAAGATGACTGCACAGCCTTAGCTACCAAGACCTCACAAATACAGCAGGCTATTGTAAAGTTAAGATGATGCTTTAAATTGCCTCTCTGCTTAGAGGCTTTCAGGACCACAGGCAAAACCAAAACAAAACCAACCAGCTAAAAAAAAACAACAACAAAAAGGCATCCCTCTATAGGAAAGCTAAACTCTTTAAAAGAAGGTAGAAGGAAGAGGACATGGGAGATGGGATGATGGCAGGGATACAAGTTCCGTATTTGGTTGGTCTCTGGAAGTGTTAATGTCACCTGTCTCCCTCTGCCTGGGAGCATAGCTCTGAAGATGCTGGATTATGCTGGAGTAGTGTGTGGTGCCAGGTTTTGTTTCTAGCTTGTGCCCCCTATTGATTTTGATGTCCAGGGTCTGCAAGATCTTTCCCTCAAACTTTGAATGAAATAACATGATCTTCCCATGTGGGCTTAAGTTCAGACATGTTGATTTGGTCCTTCTTTGTCAGTCTGTGTTACTTCTCTGTTTCACGTGATCAGATTGTGGTCCCTGGGTAACATCTCAGTACACCTTTTAAACTTGTCTTATTGCTTGTTTTTTGTTCACTTTAATGTTTCTTCATATTGGCCTGAAGTTAAGACTCTAGCCTTTATGCAACATTGCTCCTGTCTTTTTTGACAAGCTTTTGGAATGCAACACTTGGTAGCCATGTGGATTGAATGCTGAAAAGATTATATACAGGCTGTAAAACACCACACTGCATCCAACCAAGTAAATGTGAACTCTACTGTATATGATACAATATTACGAAGATATTATTGTAGAGGTTCTGTCCTGTCATTGTATTATGCAGAGGTGTACCTCTGCATTATTTCCTATTTAATATTTGGAAGGAAAACAGATGACGTCTGGAGAGTGAGCTTCACTGGCAGAACTTCTCTCGTATGCTCTTTTCTCAAGTGCGTCATAACTGTTGATGAAAATGCTAGCGATTTGCAAGGATGCTACATATAACTGCCTTGGCAGGGGAATGGGTAGGGAAAGAGCAATATGGCAGATAATGGAACAGTGGACCTCGAGCCCCTGTGACAATGAGCTGCTGAGGGAGTTAATTTGCATTAGTTAAAACCAAAATGAACTACTGCCCTCAACTAGAATTGCAAAAGCCATACAGATTTGATTGTACTCTTTGCTAGCAGTCTCTAAACAACAGTAGATGCAGAATCCGTGAAATCGTATACTGGAGTTTTCCATTTTGTTTGTGTTATTTTTTAAATAGCTTTATAGTGATTGTTTTTCTATCAAATCTTTTTTTCTTTTTTTTTTTTTTATCTGGAGGACTGAGTTTAAAAATAAACTGTAAATGGGAATGCATTCAGTGAGAGAAAGGTCTGTGAAGGTTAATGTCTGTTCTATTTGGGTTTTTTCTTATTATTGAGCTTTTGCAGGGATTGTGGTGATGGCATGACAAACTGGTGACCAGGTTTACATTGCTACAAGATTTGTGGTCTTGAGAAAAATAGTTCACTCTCTACACTTTGCTTTCTGATCCAGCACTGTAGGTCATTAAGAAGAATGACTGTTAAATAGTCATTTGAAAAGTTGTGGGGGGCTGAACTCCCATAGGAGTGAAAAGGTTTGGATTTTTTCTTGTAAATAACCTGTGTTTTCACTAGACAAAGAAGTGATGTTCACTCTGTCCCTGAGGTTATGATGAACATTACTTTTGGTGGTGTTTGATTTTGGTGGGTTTATTTTTAGTGAAATCATCTTTTTGTGTATGTGTGCTTAGAAACTCAAATGTTGCAATTCCTTGGCTCTGGGGGCTGTAGGCTTTATCTGTGTCTGCTTAGCCAGCACAGACTGGTTTGGGATTGGACCATTGCTGGCTGTTACAGAGAAACCAGTCAGTTATAAGCTTTAAAACATAGATTCCTTTAAATACACTTGGCTCAGTATGTCATAGAGAACCAGCTAAACTAATTGCATTTTAAACCACAGCAAGAGGAGCCAAAAGTCCAGCTTTGACAGATGTTCTTTGCTTTATTTTGCTTCAGCAGCTCAGAGGCCTTCAGGATGAGTCAGTTGCCCAAATGTAGGCATCTAGTGTTGTTCAAAGCTTCCTACGATATTCAAGACCCTGTATAGGGCTAACAGATAAGGTGTAGGGTGCAGGGGAAGCCTTCACCCCTCTGCAGCTGTGGCAGGAGATGGAGCAAGGCACTTGTGCATTTTGAGAAGAACAGTAGGTGCCTGCAATCAGGCATCTGAATTCCACCCTAAATCTCCTCTACTTTTTCACCTCTGTATATGCCTCACTTTCCCTGTACTCCATTGTGATAGTACATGACAGTGGTGACTGTCAGGAGTCTGATACTGTTAAATATCTTCATTAATGACATAGTGGGATTGAGTGCACCCTTGGCAAGTTTTCAGGTGATAGCAAGCTGAGTGGTGCAAGTTGATTCACTTGCAGGATGGGATGTCACTCAGAGGGACCATGACAGGCTTGAGAAGAGGGCCCATGTAAAATTCGTGAGGTTCAACAAGGCCAAGTGCAATGTCCTGAACTGGTCAGTATCAGTACAGACTGGGTGATGAATGGATTGAGAGCAGCCATGCAGAGGACCTGAGGATGAAAAATTGAACATGAGCCAGCAATATGTGCTCACAGCCCAGAAAGCCAAATGTATCCTGGGCCAGCAGGTCAAGGTAGGTGACTCTGCCTCTCTACTCTGCTCTGGTGAGAACTTGTCTGGAGTACTTCATCTAACTCTGGGGCCCCAGTACAAGAAAGACATGGACCTATTAGAGTGGGTACAGAGGAGGGCCATGAAGATGATTAGGAGGCTGGAACACCTCTCCTATCAAGAAAGACTGAGAGCACTCCGGTCAGCCTGAAGGAGAGAGGACTTTGGAGACCTTATTGTGGCCTTTCAGTACTTAAAGGAGACTTATAAGATGAACAGAGAATATTTACCAGGGCTGTAATGTCACAGGGCAAGGGGTAATGGCTTTAAACTAAAAGAAGGTAAAACTGTATTAGATAAAAGGAAGAAATTATGTGAGGGTGGGGAGCCACTGGAACAGGGTGCCTGGAGAAGTTGTGGGTGCCCTATTCCCAAAAATGTTCAAAGTTGGGTTGAACAGGGCTTTGAGCAGCCTAATCAAGTGGTAGGTGTCCCTGTCCACTGCAGGGGCTTAGAAATAGATGACCTTTCAACCTAAACCATTCTGTGATTCTATGTTATTACAATATTTTTAATGAAGTGCTGAGTTCCTCTTCCAGTAACATAGGCTGCATTTTATTTCTAAAACTGAGTGTTGGTCTGAAGTGCGCTTCTCATCTTCAGCTTTGTAGCTTCCCATACTCCCACAGCGCTGCTCAAGTTTGCCTTTGTTTCTTCCATAGCGTTTCTAGTGCTACACCTCCTGTATCTGTCTAAAAATGCAATTTAAACTCTTTATTCTGCTGGTTTGCTTGCTCTCTTGTATAACTGCATCAAAGTCCACTTCTAAAGAGCACTCCACAAAGCTTGTGTCTAGATTTGCAATGCACAGTAAAATCTTCTCATAAAGGATAATTTAATTCTCATGAGTGCTGACACACTGTCTCCCACTAAAACTGTGGAATTGTTTTCTGTTCTCCAAGAGTTTGGGAGTTATAGTTGCTTTTGAATTTTGGTGTTTTTTTTTTTCCTTCTGTGTCTCTGCATAGTTGCTCAGTAGTTTCTTCTGTCATGTTTGACTAGCTCATGTAATACATCCTTGACAGGTACATTTACCAGAACAGATGAAAGACATTGTAATGAAAATGGCGTTTTCTAGTAACAGCTGTCAGTCTAAATATGTGTCTACTTCAACTGTAAGCATACAGATTCATGGGTCCTACAGTGACTGAAAAGAAAATGGGGCAGCTAACTCCTCTCATCCCAGGGTATGTCCATCTCTGAAGGCAGAAACAATAGAACAACACCTCAAAAACAAATTTGTAATACTTTTTCAGTCTACTCTCCCCAACCTATAGGAGTTTTGTTTTGTTTTATTTGTCTCTAGATGATGATGCTTAATTTTGTAGCATGCTGAAATACTAGGTTGTACTTTATTTCCTTGATTTTGAGGCTGTATACTATGCAAGTTGATTTAGGTGTTAAAGTTTGCTTTGACATCTGTGCCTCTGAAAGCCAAATACTTTGCCTTGATCCAGAAAATGATAGAGGCCTAGAGATGTTATTTTCATTGAAATACACCTTGTCAAAACAAAACCTTTAGGAATGGGAAGAGAAAACTGCTCAGTTGAAAGTGCAAATGAAACATTACAGGGCAGACCTGAGATGTTTGGTGTTAGATTGAAAATTCTTGTGGTCAGGGCTGAATTCTCCTGCCTGTTCAGACAGCTTATGTTTTCGGAATGATTTGTGAAATGGTAAGTCAGCTGAACTAGGAGCCTGTGCCTAATCCACAGAAGTACTGAGAACCATAAACGGACCTCAACTCAGTTTGGTTTTGTTCTTTAAAATGCCTTATTTGAGACTCTAGGCAGAAGCATTCTGTATTTGGAAATTTGTGTTTTGAGACCTTCTTTAGGAGAGCTTACCCTTATCCTTTTTCCTTAATTTAGCAAGAACAGGTCTTAAAAATGGAGGTGTGGGTGTGTGCCCTGTGCTATTATATGCTGCTGTGGGATTGAGCACAAGTCAACCCTTCCTTCTGAAGCTGTGCAGGTGTGCAAAAGAGGAAGAAAAAGGCATGAGGGAAGGCAGCTGAGAGGAAGCCTCTGATTTAAAACAACAAACTAGAAAAAACTCCCATTGAAACAAAACAAAACAACTCCACACAGGTATTTTTATACTTATTCTTCTCTTTGACAGGAGTGTTTGTTCTTTCAGGATGTTCTTTGGATGCTCTGAAATTCTGCTTAGGAGATGCTCAGGCAGAGGATGAAACAGAATGGGGGGGGATCTTGTGTGTTTTGGGAAGTTATTGAAAGCCCAGGGTTACTGTTCAGGACTGGAGGTGTGCTGTCAGCCTGGTCTGAGTGGCTCTGAGGACACAGGCAGGGGAGAAGTGTCTGTGTATTGATCAGATGTAAAGTGTCTGATAAGAGCTTGCTCTTGCAGCCTTGAGTTCAAAAGCTGATGTCATGAAACTTGAAGTCTTAAAACAGTGACAGAATAGAGAGGTATTCATGGTTAGACAGCTGGTGAAACACTGTTATCAAGTTTTGCCTTTGTTGAAGTCCTGCAACTCTGCTTTTCTTGAAGATATTGTTGTAAGTGCTAAGCTGCTGTAGCCTAAGAGAAAACTCAACTGGCAGATGTTGCCAGAGGGTTTCTGGTTGAATCCAGTAGCCCCTTTTGTGGGAGCTCATCTGCTGCTTCTCAGTAGCAGAGAGGATGCTGAAAGGTTTCTTTTTGTGGCACTCTTGAGCTACTGAAGTTGGTTCATTAGTAACTAAGAAACAACCATTTACAGGAAAAGCTTCTAGAACCTGGTATTAGACTTTTCTCTGAAAGAAAGGTTGGTTTGATCCCCTGTTGTTTAGGATTTTTTTCCTTTTTGAAAATTGAGGGATTTGTCCATAGTGATCCAACTGCTGATCTTGTAAAATATGACTTGGGAAGCATAAATAGTATGATACCATTTGATCAGTCAAGCAGCCCTACAGAAGGAACTAAAAATAATGACTTTACCTCAAAGGTTCGCTTAGTCTTGCATAATGTCAGATAACTGCATTCAACTTGATACTGGGCAACATAATATAGTAAGAGAATGCTTTAAATACAGGAATCTGGGATATGTCAGATGTCCTAAAGTATGATCTCGTTTTATGATATCTGGAAAAGGTATTGCTCAGGTATCTTTAATGATACTTCTTTTGTACTATCTGTAGTAGAGACAGCACTGTAATTTTTCATGTACCTCCTTCTTTGGCATAGCTTGAGTATTTAAAGAAGAGTAGCTGGACTGTTGGACATGTTGCCTATAATGGATTCAGATTAGCTCATTACACAGAAGTTGAACTGATTAGTTCTAAAATCAGTTTAAATCTCATCTCTTTTGCGGGAATAAGGGGAAGGAGTTCGAATTATAAAGCCTGCTCCCATACTAATTCCTTTCCAGAATCTCTTTTGGTTTTCAAGAAACATTGTATTTGAAGGACGGATCCTCAACAGGATTGCGTTGTCATGGGGTGAACAGTGCGTCAAAGAAGTCTATTAATATGAAGTTCGGTGTTGGGGTTTTTGGCTTGGTGTTGGGTGGGGTGGAGTTCTGCAACAGTTAAACATAACTATTCTTTCGAACTGGTGGTTGGAACATTAACATTTGCAGGACTTTTTTGACAAATTTATAACAGCTGTTGAGAAATTGGATCTTGACTGATGGGCTTAGGGAGGTAGTAATAGTATCCTGCCATTCCTATGCTTTCATATTTATTTTAAATTAGAAGTGGAAAAATGTGATGACAAATTTAAGGAAGAAATAAGTTGTTTGTCTTTTCTGTGAAGTTATGCTGTGCTGTAGCCTCTGTTTTTAAACTGCTCTCAGAGGCTGTGGAAGCTGAAGTGTTTTGTTAGGTGGTAAAGTGCTTTCAGGAAGTTGACTGTACTTAAGCCCCACACAAAATAATTATTTTGGTTTGAAATGTGGAAAGAACTTTTTCTTGGACAGGAGGAATCTCATCCCAATAAAGGCAAGGTGATATTGGATCACAGCAAAGCTTTCTGGGCTAGAAATGTTGTGCTCTGCCACATTTGGACTGTGAGGTGATTGTTGTGGAGAGCAGCTTCAGAGCAGGTAAGACTGGGGGAGGCTACTGCAGCAAAAAGGGCTGAAGGAAAGCTCTTTTGGGGACTTTTTTGAAGCTGGGAAAAGCCTTTGCTTGTGCTGGGGGCAGTCAGCTGGTAGACGGGCTGCTGAGATAGCCTGGGTGGAGCCAGCACACCTGCGGCAAAGCTAAATGAGCAATTAACAGCTCCACCCACCACTGTTCAGGTGATAAGTTTTCTCCAGGAGCACTTAGCACTTAGCACAGAGCTAGCAACCTCCAGAATGGTCTCCACCCGGCAGAAAGACCATGCTCCTGTCACGAATCAAAATGGATGTGGGAACCCAGAAGACAGAGCTCCCACAGAAGAATGTGGCTGCGCAGGTGAGAGGCTGCAGGGAATGTCACAGCCTCTCACTGATCTCAGG
>VYZX01016035.1:23941-35874 GCA_013401335.1 Brachypteracias leptosomus | reverse complement strand
CCCTTAATTCTCACCCAGAGAATTTTCTTGCATTTTGTCACCTCTTGACTTCATTTTCATGTTGAAAACTTAACTTTACAAATAGCTCTCCGGGTGTTGCAAAATCTGTGACCATCAAAGGGTCTTAGAATATTGAGGGATTTTTGTCACCTCAAAATAAGTGTTCTTTCTCCTGCTCAATGATAAAGATGCTGCAAAGGATAAGACCAAATAATGTTAATGCTCTCTAGGACATAATTAATTTCCTTATTTCATGTCTTACCTGGCTAAAAACACCTGATCTTCAACTTTGTGCCTCAGATGATAATTTAGTTATACTATTTATGAAGTAACAAACATACTGTGATCATCTACAATTTAGTGTGCTCCCCTAAATTTTTAAGCATTCATGTTCACTTCAGCTAGGTGAAACATTTCAGAGTGCTCTATAGGCTAATGATTTATTTGTGGGTTTGTATCTTAATTTATAAATTCTTAATTTGCTTGCAAAGGACAATGAATAACTGTCTTTCATGGAACAATTAACAAATATCAGTTTTGGATAATTGTTGTGGGCCATTATGAACATCCCATAGAGAGCTATAGTTTGGATGTAATTCTTGTTGCTGAGACTGAAGTCTTCACTCAAACGAAGCTTTCTTTGAAGTAAAAAAAAGCTTTTACTAATCGAGAAGATAGGACAGGATTCCTGCCATGTTCATTTTTCCTATCCTTACTATCATCTTAGGTAATAATTGTTAGATATGGATTTCTGCAATAATACAGAGTATTTTAAAATTGGGCATAATTATCTGATATTACCAAAGACTTATTTTAGCAGTCAGAAGAGAATGTATTTGGAGAAAGTTAGTCTCATTCATCAGAGTTAAAGAATGAAAATGTGTTTATCCTGAGGAAGGCACATCCAAAGTGATGTGTTTCTGGACAGAGCATTGCATTTGCTTTTCAAAGAATTACTTATTTCATATAGTTTATATAAAACATAATTGTTAGCAGCTTGCAAATTCAACAGACCTTAGAATTTACTATTAAAGGGTATTTTACCAGGAACTTGTGATCAGACAGCAGGTGATTGCTTCCCAGATACTTTCAACAGTACCCATTGCTCCTAAGATTTATGCTTTGGGGCTTCAATCCTGTTTGTGTGGATGTTTTATTTGGGGACTTTTCTGTATATACTTTCAGGAATTATTTACCTGATCTCAGCTCTTGGCCACGTCGCGCATTCTGCGCTCCTCCTGACTGTTTCTGCACAGGATGGAGGTGGTCTTCCCTCTGCCACCAATGCAGCTGTCACAGTAAACATCCTTCAGACTGCTTTAGCCCCTGCCGTATTTGAGAGATCCCGGTATACTTTTTCTGTTCCTGAAGATGCCCCTGAAGACAGCCCAATTGGCACCATAAAGGCCAGAGAGCCTCCAAGTAAGTTGTGTACTCAGTGATTACAATGCATTTTTGTTATGACTGGAAATATCTGGAGATTATTATATACATTTTAAAAAACTTCCTTATTATTTATTAAGTCTGACAAGGATTAAATAATATTTACTGTTGCTATTTAGAACAACAGGTGTAATCACTTCTGTATCAGGATGTTCTTTAGAACAGATGGAGATTTGTGGTACTCTCCTGGTGGTCCATGAGGATTAGCAACTGCCTCCATTTTTTTCTAGATGGATTTCTGTAATTGTAAATGGAAGATGGAAGGCATGTTGTGAAAGTGCAGGGAAGAGTCTGCGTGGTGGTGTGGCTTCTGTTAAAGCGCTAGCCACACAAGACAAATGTCAGAGCAACACTCATGATCAAAGATTGTTCAAAAGTTTCAGAGAATCTGTATGAAGTGCTAATGCAAAACAAACCCCAAATAACCTGCCTTCAAAAAAAAAAAAAACACCACAAAAAAACCCAAATCCTGAACAAATGGAACCAAAAAAACCCCTACATTTTTCCAGAATGAAGTGGTGAAGTCCAGGTGAATGTTTATGGGACTTTTTGAAAATGTATTTAATCCATTTGATTTATCATTTTTAGGGGGAAATGGGTTACCTCCTGCCAGGCCTTAGTCATAAAAGACCCTGTTCTGAAAGCCATATATATTTGGTTCCTGTTCAGATCAGTGAGAGCCATGTGTCCACATACTAGCTTGATGATGGATCTGTACGTGTAAAATGGCAGAGGCAGAGATTTTATAAATGTTTGATTAGTCAGATCCTTCTTCTTGAAAGGACAGTGCATTGACCACTGTCCTCAGGGTGAGGTAGCACTTGTGGAGTGGCCTTGGAAATAAGGGTTATAGCAGTGGTCATCCATAAATGGTAAAATGCAGTTCTTTCAGAGAACTGCCACCTGTTTCATTCCTTGCTATAGTGAATGCCTGTGTGTAGAGAAGTTAATCCCATAGGACTAATTAATAGGAGTGTTTTTTCTGTATTGTAGATTGGGGAAAAACAAGAGGCTATTATACCATTTTCTCTGTAGAGTTTATCATGCCAGTGAGATGAAAATCAAACAGTGCACAAGTACACAAACTGTATACAGTCAGATAAAGCCTGTGTGGTATTTATTTTACTGAAGGACTCCAGAAATGAGGAAGGGGGAAGCATAAAAAGCCCAAGGAAGTCAAACATCTATCTACCTTACATTTATTCTGCTGAATTTAACAGCATGCATTCTTCACAGATGTTCTTACCAACCTTCATGCTATTACTTTAATATTTTTTTACTTTTTTTGTTGTTATTTCCATTTCTAGATTCTTTAGAAGTGGTTTCTTACAGAATTTCCTCTGGTGATCCACATGGAAGATTCTCTATTGACTCCCAGTTTGGCATCATCCGCACCAAAAAACAGCTTGACCATGAAACTCAGTCTGTTGTGGTGCTCACTGTTCAGTCACAGTTGGGTAACTCTCCCGTCTACAGTAGCACCCAGGTCAACATAACCGTGATAGATGTTAATGACAATCCTCCGTTATTTCTTACCAAATCTGATAAGGTAACTATTTCACATACCCAACCTCCTGGCACTGCTGTTTACATTGCTCATGCAGAAGACAAAGACAGTGGCCTAAATGGGGCAGTAAAATACAGTATTGCAAGCAAGCAGCCAAATGCATTTAGCATTGATCCAAGCCTTGGAGTGGTAAACCTCACCAGGACAGTGTTTGCAGATAAGCAGCAGGAATATACTCTACATATAGCAGCTGAAGACTGTGGAAGTCCTCCTTTGACTTCTTTGCTGATGTTGACGGTGATTATTGAAGAGCAGAAGATGGGCCCTACTTTGGCTTTTCAAAACTTGGTGTATCAAGTAGAAATCAGTGAAGCTACCTCTCCAGGTGCCCAGATCCTTCAGGTTCAAGCACACTTGCTTGATTCACACAACATTACCTCCAACCTGATATATTTCTTAGAGCCTAGCACAGATTCCATTGCGTTTGGAATCAGATCTGACACTGGCTGGATTTATCTTCGGAAACATTTAAACTATGAATGTGCACAGATACTAAGTTTTAGAGCCCTGGTCAGCACCTCTGAGGATGAAAACCTCAGGCGAAATGCAAGTACATCAGTTATAGTTATTGTCCTGGATGAAAATGATAATTCTCCCATGTTTATGCATGAGAGCTACTTCTTTGAAATAGAGGAAAATCCAGTTCCCAGGGGTGTGGTTGGCACCATTACAGCTGTTGACAAAGACTCAGGAAGAAATGGACAACTTTCGTATTTCCTCTTGTCTGATGGAAAGTATTTCAAGATGAATTCCAACACAGGTAGCATTTTATGGTTTGTAATCTGCCTAATACTGCTTTTCAAAAGCAGCCTTCCCTAAGAGAATGGAAGTAAAGTGTAAAGCTTTCAGGAACTGCCGTGAATCTCTTGGGTTGCTATGTGAATATTCTAACTCAGAGCTTTACAATTTGGGGAATGAAATAAATGTAATAGATGTTCATAAAGAGTGAACTAACCCTTAGGATTTGATTTTTTTCATTACTTCATTCTGGTCACTTGGCCATAAGTTTCAGTGTTTGACTGTAACAAATTAAAAGAAGGAGTTTTAAGTTATGGCTTCAGTAGTTCATATGAGGAACTTAATTGCCTGTGATCAAGTACAGTTGAAAAGTACAGGTTGACCATAAATAACTGTAAAGGTAACTGTGACATTTGACAGGTAGAATGATATAAAATATTTATGAAAACTGCTGTAAGTTACATCAAAACTGAGTTAACGTTGTACGTGGCACCACAGAAATCAAGTTGGCTGAAATTTTTCACTGCACAGGGTGTACCCTGCAGTGAATTGCAGATACCTTAAGTAATAGATACTATGTCCACACAGTAAAACACCACAGAACACAGCATGGAAAGCCCAGAGGAAGGGAATTTTGTAAGGAGCACAGCCACTGTAAATAATACAGTTACACGAAATGATATGTAGCAAGCAAAGACCTGCTGTTTAAAATTGCTGTTCCCAGATGTCTTGTCCTCATGAGGAGTGAATAGGCTCTCCCAGAATTTCTCTGAATGAATCTCAAAATGACACTGTTATTTGAAAGCAGGTTTTCTGTTGAGTACATTTATAGAAGTTTAAAGACAGAGTACTAGGATTTAGCCATGAAGATCTTAAAGTAATATGTGGTTATCTGTGTGAAGGACTTTGGTCAACCACAAATCTACAGCTATACTGAGTATGGTTGAGCTGATGGAGAGAAGATTAGGTCAGATTTATTCACTGGATTTACCAGAACATATAGGAGATATAAGGCTTCCTGACTAATGTATAGACATTGTGTTGAGAATTTCCTAAGCCAGGGGCATAATAAAGGCCATTTGTCAGCAGTTAAAACCTTGTGCTCGTATATTATCTTGTCCTGAAGTGTGGTGAAGAGAAGGCCAGATGTATTTCTCTGAAAGGTCAGCATGTTGGATCATATTGGTTTATACTTTTGCTCTGGGGCATCTGCTGTAGCATTAAGGATGTAATATGGTGCTAAAGTACAAGTGCAAACTGTGACAGAATGTTTCTGTGGAATGGAGCTTGGAAAACTAAAGTTTTAATGTCAGCAGTAAAGTGTATCAGAAGACAGGTATCATTATTTCTCATTAAATGAAATGTGTAATTGCATTTAGTAAGATGAGTGCTGGCATACAGTAAATAACCTCCCTTTCTCCTTGTTTTCGATGTCCATCAGGTGAAATCATAAACTGGGTTGCACTAGACCGTGAAAAACAAGCCCACCACCAGCTGACCGTGCTAGTGACTGACCACGGGTCACCGCAGCTTAACGCCACCACCACCGTGTACATCACCGTGAGAGACCTCAACGACAACCAGCCCCAGTTCCCTCAGGCAGGGTCAGGGCAGGAGCTGCACCTCCAGGTGGGTGCTGCTGGAGGGGTGTGATGCTGAGCTCCGAGCTCCACCCCGTGGCAGGAGCCCAAGCCCCTGTCCCGCTCTGAAACTCTGACAGCACGGCACAGAAGTAGCAATGTCACCCGTTCTTAACAGAGACTCGGGTAGATTTTGGATTTTCAAAATTTATCAAATTATTATATTTCATTATAAATGATAATATTTTTATATACTGTTAGATGTAAAGGCTATATATGCATAATTTTATTTATGTATGCAGTGGAATCTCTTTAATTTCTGACCTCTGAGTCTGCCGTCCTAAGGAGTTTTGAGTTAGCAATATATGCAGACCATAACAGGATTGCTAGAACTCTGTTATTTAACCATTTTCTGAAATGCTTTTTGCACTGACAGTAAATATTACTGAAATGGAAAACAGAGCAACAACTAAACTCTTGTGTTATATCAAGGAATTTATTTTAAGACTCGCTGTTATCCATGTATATTTGCAAATTATTTATAAATTGCTTGATGACAGGTTTTGGAAGGGCAGCCATCAGGGACACTTATTACCACTGTCTTTGCAAAAGACTTTGATTCTGGGAACAACGGTGTTGTATTATATTCCATAGAATCAGGTAAGTGTTATTCATAAGAAAAGATACATTGAAATAACTACAGTTTTAGAGATGCCATATATACACATGTCTATTTTGTGTCTGTTAGAATAAAAGTGCCTGTGTAAATAGGAATCAGGACCATCATATGTCTTATGAGGTATCTAAGGAGGTACAAGCAGCTACCTTTCGTCCCTTCCTCTTCTGCTCTGTCTTCTCAGGGCTTTGGTTGCTTGTGCGGCTGGCCAGAGAGCATTCAAATAACACTCAGAAAAGATTAGGACCATGATCTTGTACTGTACAGTTTAGTGTTTCAGTCAGTTATTTAATGTCTTGAAAGATGTTCTCCCTTTTCCCATGACCATTTGAAAATCTTTCTGCTAAAAGAACGGTTCATGACAGTCTGAGACAGGGATCAGAAGGATCAGCTGATAATCTGGGCAAACAATGAGGCTTGTGGTTTTTAGTTCATGTTTCACCCTTTGTTTAGTGCTCTGTTAGCCTGACATAGTGTGGCTGTTTGAAAACACTTCTCTTTAGTTTTCCCTGTAATTTCTACATGTAGCAGTTCACTTCTGGGGTAAGCTATAGGATCCAGTTTTGTTTGCAGTAAAATCAATAACAGAGCAGTCCTAAAATTAGAACATGAGTGGGGCCAGGGCATTAATACTTGTAAGGGACGTAGATGTGGTCTCTGGTTTTGCCACATACATACCACTTGCTATGCTTTTACACAGAAGAGAACTCCATCTGTAACCAGTGAGAAAAGTGTCTTTTCCTCCTGCCTTGCCTCACTCCTGGTGAAAAACAGCAAGAGGTGCCAAGAACAGAACTATTTCTTTTATTTTGGTACCTGCTGTATTCTATCAGCTTAATGTAATGAATACCTTTTAAGCTTGATATTGTTAGTCTGTGGTAATTTGCACAGAGAGCATACTGTTCTATCAGAGCAACATTTCCGGTATTCAGTGTGTTTCCTCAGGTGTTCTTTTCTGTGTAGGCAGAGCTCAAATGGGGGCTTGGTTAATTTAAACTCATTACAATTATTTGTCACTGCAGAGTAAAGAACAGAATACTGCAAAGCTAAATTACTTCTCACTCTTAAAGAGCAGGGACTCTGTAGCCTCTTTTTGCCCAGGCTGAAATTACCAGAAGATCCCCATGGATTATGTTATACTATATCTCTACGTACCCTTTTGTCTTCTGTGGAGTAATGGAAGGACTAAGATCCAAATCCAGAAGAGCCAGAGAACTAACTCAGCTCTCTTCCACCCAGAGATGCTTATAAAAATGAGACAATCTTATTGAAGATTTTGCAGTTGAAATACACGTAGCTAATAAAAGACTGTAGGGTCAGTTTATGACCATACTATTATTCCCTTAATTTGGGTACAAGTGACTGCCTCTTCCAGAGCAAGTTGGAGAGAATTGTAGACTTCTGCGTTGTGAATAATACTTTGCACAAAAAGATCCCCCTTAAGAAAAGGGAATGAGTAGTAGTGCCCAGCCCCTTGTTTGAAGGGTAATGGCCAGTCAACATGGGAAGTATTCTTCAGGGGTCTCTGCCTGTCTATCTATCTTAACTATATCCCCTTCTTTCAAAAAGCACATTGGATTTTCTTACTGGCTTCACTGTAAAGTCCTAGAGGGGAGTAAGTAAGAGCTCAGATTATAAAAATGACTAGCAACACAAAATATGACTGGTCTTGAAAATATTGTCTCTAGAAAGAAGGATAAAAACAGCATCAAAAAACCCCACACTAGAGCCCTCTCAGTCTTGGAACTAGATATTTTCCCGATAAATAAATCCAGAAACAGCTGAGCTTCTCTGGTACTAATTTTTGTTGTTGTTGTTAGTTGGCTCACAGCCTTTAACATCTGGTCTTCTGTTTCGTGGTGTAGTTCTTGCCTGGTTTATATTTAAAATAGTATTTTCTAGTTCTGGAACATTGTTCAGTACTAAAATATGAAGAAGAAATATGATCTCATTTACAGCCATATTTGTTAAACACAAAGGCATCAGGTTAATTGGAGGACTGCGTGCAAATCAGTGCTCTTTTCAACAGCTGAGGGGCTGCTGCAAGATTAAGAGCTATGAGTGTCAGTGTCAGCTGTTAAACTTGTGAGAGTCACTGGATAACTTTTAATGTTCTTAAGACCTTAAAGAATTGCCAAGATAGCAGCAATAGGTTAAGCTGTGCAGGAGGGCTAATGACTAATGCCAACAAATTACATAAGAAGAAATCTGTAAAAGCACTATAAGGTTTATCTAACAGATGAATTTTAGTCTTCGGAAGAGAAATGTTTGCATGAAAATGCCCCTCCTGCTTCCCAGAAAATTCAAACAAATCATCCTTAAACATTCACGTGTATGGAAATGCATAATCCTATGGCAATACCTCCACATTGTGTTATCACTGAAAGAGTAACCCAATTCAGAGTGAATCCCAGCGATATGTACTATTCCTTAGCGATGCTGGCAATTGCAAAGTGATTTGCCTGGCCTTCTTTACAACTGTGAATAGGTTGCAGTATAGCATTTATAACAAAATCACTCTCTCTTTATAGTGCATCATAAACTATTGCGTTGTGTGCTAAGACTAGCACTGGCAAAGTAGACTTTTACAGTTACATTTGGACCAGTTCTGCACATTGGATACGTTAGCACTTGACCACCAGAGTGCTGGGAGAAGCCTGGTTTGCACTGCTAACGCAAACGAATTGGCAAGTGTTGTGTGTATGTGGATGAGTACTTGTTCTCCACGGTGATTTGCAAGCAGCATACAGGGAGCCAAGACATTGCCTTCCTCTTTTTTGTTAAGAGAAACAACTGTTCTTTCATCTCAAAGGAGAACGAGATGACCAAGGCACTATGTATTTTAAAACCTAGGAAAGATACCATTCTTTAGGAAATTAGGCAAACGTATGTACCTATCACTGTGTTCTGTGGTCACGAATATCTGAGAAAACTCTAGTGTTACTTTCTGTCTGCTTTCTGGGCCACTTTGCCTGAATGCCAGTCCATGAATGTTCTGCTAGAGTTCACAGACACACGTTACCTGGTGTTTCTCAGACCAAAACTACGGTTTCTTTGATTATATTTGAGAGTACAGAGTTGAGAAAGTGCCTAGGCTTTGGAGAACCTCATATAACTGAAAGCCTGGACAATAGGTTGGACAGTGCAGAGGTGGAAAAGTTTAAGTGAAAAGGCATAATCCATTTATTGGCCGGTTAGGGTAGCATTGCAAGCACAGGAAGAAACTGGGGCCGTTAGAGTCTAATTATAGAGAGAATTAGGGGGTTTTTTGTTTGATGCTTCATCTTCTCTTCTCAATTTCCTTCTTTCTTACCTGTTTTTCCTCTATCTTCTTCCTTTTCTTTTCATACAAAAAGGGACATTTTTAGAGTGTATGATATAAGCATCAGTTGCTTAATTCAGGTGACTTACAGAGATGAAAGTTGAGCAAGTATTTCTGGAAGTGCAAGGAGTATGAGCTTTTAGAGCAATGACTGTAAAACTTAAAACTACCTTTTTCTCTTATTCCTCCCTTTGAACTTCCAAAAAAATGAGGAGGAGGATTTGGAGTGTATTCAGAAAGCAAGTAAGCTACAACTCACATGCACTTGCTCTCAGTAATCTTGGGCAAAAGTACTGAAAAGTGGTCTGTCTCTTCTCTTAGTACATGTCATCTATTAAATCAGTTGAAAAGTAAGATCTGTCTTTGGGTAGGCTTATTCAGAAACTGAAAAATTCCAAAATTAGAGAAGTTGCTTCAGCTATAAAATGTAGTATAAAAGTTTGATTAATCTGTCTGTAGATGAAGGGAAATCCATTTCATGAGGTTTTGGGGTTTTTTTCTTGAAGTTTTTTCTGATTTGGAATCAAATGCCTATACTTTGAAATTGTCCATGAATAAATTAAAAAGTAGTCTGATAAAAATAGCAGTAAAATATAAACAAGATGTTTCAGTTTTTACTCTCTTTATAGTGCAATACCAGATAAAAAAGGTGAAAATGAGAAACGCTTTCACAATGAAAGCTCAGTGGATTGACACCTATTTCAGCTGAACTTAGCTATCTATGTTCTGCTACTTGAAACAGGAAAACAAGTACTGGTCTGTATGGTGAGAGGTACTGACTGTCATCACTGCTGAAGCAAGGGCAAATCCTCATAGCCTCGTGCTTAGATTGCAATTATGTACTTGCAGTGTTTTTGTTCTCTGATTTTATTTTTTAAAAAAACCCATTTTATATTTTTTGTTCGGTTTGGTAACTGTAGCTCCGCTTTGGTAAAAAAATGAAGGGAATAGTTTTTTGTACACTTCTGTTTATTGTTTTCTTTTCCTTGTTAGTTTTCCCCATTTGTAATTTTAAATATCTGTTTTAGCAAAATGTTAAAAGTACATGCATGCAATCACATTATGTGTTCTGGTTTTCATATCTCCTCTGCCTTTTGCTTAACTGGGATTTTGTGTCATGAGACATTATATGGAATAAACTAGTGTATCTGTGAATGTAGACATACAGTTGGGACCTAAACCAGGAAAGTAACCAAAAGCTATTTATGAAAATAGTAATAAAGCAGCATTAATATTTTGAAACTATCCTGAAATATGCAGAATGCAGGACTGTCTCATTCAATATAATTGTCTCTACATATTGTTTCCTTTTGTTGGCAATTTCCTCATTATGTTCCAGACTGTGAGACTCAACCCAGAAGGGACTCATGGAGCATTAGAAACCTATAGTCAGTCAAAAATAGCAGAACAATATTGGATACAGCTCCTATTTGTTGATTGTGAAACCCCTGTTTTCTAACTAGCCTGCTCTGTGTTTTTTCAAATTCTGCAGGTGAAAATATTTTACAATTGCAGGTGAGGTGACTGAATACAAAAATGAACATCTATATGTGCAGCTAACTAATTTGCATGTGCAGATTGGAGAACATAAACAGCTTCATGCTCACTTAGATGCCTATGGAAATACAGTTCTTTACTGGTGTTTTGTGAACTACATCTGCACTGAATTTATTTTTACCACATTTGCTTATTAGAACAGCAGCTGCTATGCTGCATGACATTGTTTAACCCGCTAGCACACCTTATGAAAAATTGACTTAGCAAGAAGTTGTTTGCATAGCATTTTAAGAGAGAAGTGGTTATGACAGATTTGATATTCTCAGTTTCTGGTGAGATATGCTAAGTAATAGATGCTTTCCCATTGTAGTAAAAATTGGAGAATAATTTTTATTGCATTCCTTGAAAATGGGGGAGGTGGGTGTCAGTCTCTTTTCCCAGGTAACGAGTGATAGGAGGAGAGGAATTGGCCTCAAGTTGTGCCAGGGGAGATTTAGATTGGATATAAGGAAAAAAATTTTTCAATGAAAGCATTGTAAAGCCCTGGAACAGGCTGCCCAGGGAAGTGATGGAGTCACCACCCCTGGAGGTATTTAAAAGACATGTAGATGCAGTGCTTAGGAACATGGTTTAGTGGTGTACTTGGTAGCGTTAGATCTACGGTTGGACTCAGTGATCTTAAGGGTCTTTTCTAACCTAAATGATTCTATCATTGAAGTCACAAAGAGCTATTGACTCTTCTATGGTAGAATTTTTCTTTGCAAGTCTAGAATAGATGAAATATGATGTAGCTGCAAGTAGTAATTTTACTTAGAAGTTGTTTGTTATTAGCATGCAGCCAGGCCTTGATGATGGACATAAGCATAATATCCAATATTGATGTGTTTCTCTGCAACAATTTACTGTAAGATTTTAGCTATCCCCAGCTAGCTCTTGGTTCAGAGCACAGGCGGGGCAGGCGGCATCACTGTAGTTGTGGTGCCTTAGGAGTTAGACGGGACTCTTTGATGATCCATAGTCTGTGAGGGTCATGAGCCAGCTGGCTAACTCAGCGTCTGTGGTGGGTTTACCCTGGCTGGGTGCCCGGTGCCCACCCCTAGTCCCTCTATC
>VYZX01016035.1:13224-23897 GCA_013401335.1 Brachypteracias leptosomus | reverse complement strand
GGGGAAAATCAGCTCAGACAGACCCACTACAGTGTCGCTGACTTGACCCTTCATGCCAGTTCAGATATTGAGACCTAATTCTTCCTCTGGCCCTGCATGCCAACTCTATGATGGAAGTAGTAGTATCAGTCCTGGATGTCTGCTGCTCTCCTGATGCACACATCACTGGTGTGAATAATTCTGGTGCTGAATTGAGCAGTTGCTTTAGTACTCCATAGTGTCTCTTTCTGTAGCTTTCTAAATTCAGACTAAGTGGTTTATAATAACTGTGTACTCGATGAAGGAAGAAGAGGTGACCCAAATGAGCCAGAGGGATGCATATGAGTGCCGCAGGTTCTCTTTCCTCTATGTCCTGCTTGTTGTTAATTACAAAGTTCAGTATTATGGAGGCAAGCTGAAAAGATCTGCAATAACTCATATCCATTTTTCCCCCATAGAAGAGGATATAGGATACTTCCAGATTGATGCTGTCAGTGGGGAGTTAAGAACAACTCAGTTTCTGTTGCATGCTGAGAGATCAGACTACAGAATTATGGTCACAGCAAGGGACCAGGGGATGCCTTCACTTCAAGGACATGCTGCTGTCTACATCCAGGTACTTGTTTATGTTGTACAGATAGAACAGTTATGTTTGGATATGTAGTTTCTTTGAAAAAAAAATAAAATTGGAAAAGCTGAGGAAGGTGAGTTCAAAATTATAAGCACCTAGTCTTGTAGTAATTTTCTGCAGGCATTTTTCTGTTGAGGGAGGAAATGAAAGGGCAGGCTCATTTTAATTTGCTAAGAATAAACAACAGCATTCTGCATTGTCTTGCAGATAGACGATGTTTGTACTTTAGTAGGAGGTTGTTATGAACGCTGGAAAGGAAAAGGAAAATATCCAGGTAGGCAGAATGAAAGGCAAATATCAGGAGGAACTGAAAGTTCAGGAGAGAGTAGATTTTTTTTTTTAAGTTCTTTTTTCTCCACTCAGTTACTCTCTTTTCTAAATTCTATTTCTGTAACCCAGTGTAAGGATAGCTCATTCCTTTGTGCTGGTTTATACAGGGCTGCTCTGCATGGGAGTGTGAAATCCAGTGTGTGCTCTCACCACAGCCACCTGCTGTTCATCCAGCCGCAGTGAGGCTGCTTTGTCCAGGCCACCTGTGTGCTCCTTTATCAGAGGTTTAATGTCACGGAGGCTCCTGTTCTCATGTCACCCAAAAGAAGGTTAATTTTGGATAGCTTGGAAAAAAATGCTTCAGCCAAGACAAGGCAAATGCAGTTCCCACAGTTAAAGAGATTCTTTCATTTTAAAACATTAGCTTGGAACTCTGCAGCAATCTATAATGAATGAAACCCTGTAATGACATAACCCTAAAAACACCCAAGCTATCTGTGTTTGGCAAACTGCATAATGTTTAGATTCTTTGTCATATCTGTCCCTGTGATGCTGTCCTATTTAGAGAGAGAGTTGAAGTGCTTCAGAGTAGAGGCAGAGGTAGCAATATTCAAGTCTTCTGTCTTTGGACTCCTGTGATTCAGAGAGCAAGAGATAGTCGTCTTCCTTTTTTTTAGCATGGGAATAAAAGATAAAGTTATGGAATGACTGGCCAAGTCATTGAACTCTTATAAAGCATGTTGAGTTTGTTTTCTGGCTTTGAGGCATACTTAGGGTAAATATGGTCACAAATAAATGATTGAACTCTTAATTAAGGAAAACAATTTTCATTACATTATTCATAATAACAATGGGAAAATATTGAAGTCTTTGTGCTTTTGTTGCAGGTAATCCCACTTCCCAACGGAAGATCTGTCTTCTCTCAAGATTTCAAGCACTTTGTCATACCCGAAAATTTTAAACCTGCACAAGTGTTAAATTCTTTGAAGTGGCCTGATAATCATCTAAAAACTAACAGGAAACTGCACTTCAGTATCACTAAAGATGATGATGATGTTCATTTTGAAATAGATAACTTGACAGGAAACCTTTTTCTTTCCAAGGAACTTGACTATGAAACAGCTTCTCACTTCCTTTTGCAAGTTATTATAAAGGATTGTAATAATTATCCTCCACAGAATAACACTGTCTTCCTAAGTATTGATGTAGAAGATCAGAACGATCATGCTCCATATTTTCAAGATGACCTTGTAGTGATTGGCATAGAGGAAAATGTACCTGTTGGCACTCTGGTTTACACATTCAATGCAAAAGATGGAGATGGCAGTTTTCTGAACAGCAAAATACAGTATTCCCTAGAAACGAGTAACATGGGTGTAAATCCATTTCTGATTCACCCTTTGTATGGCACCTTGACCACAGCTTTTCCACTAGACAGGGAGATGACTCGCTCTGTGATCCTTACAGTGTCTGCAACAGACCAGGCACTAAATCTGACTGATCGCAGGCTTGATTCCCTGGCTGTGAAAATTGTTATTTTAGATGTCAATGACAACAGTCCCAGTTTTACGTCTTCGCCTCTTTCCTCTGTCATGGAGGATGTGGAAGTGGGCTTCCTTGTGCACCGCATAGTTGCAAAGGATCCTGATGAGGGAAGAAATGGACAAGTCACATATCACATTCTTTCAGGCAATGAAAACAAAGCATTTGTACTGGATAAAATCACAGGTACTGTAACTACTGTTCTCTGGAGTTTCTTGTACCGTGCTTCTCACAGTAATGTTTGGGGGTGTATACAATGCAGTACTGAAATGCCACATTACTATGGTACTCTACCCAGGTGGCTTCTCGTCCTTGATTACCTGGGGCAGAGCACCACACGAGCATGGCAGTGCTATGTGCAGTAGGCAAGCTCAGTGAGACTCTGCTCCTAAATTTCTGCGTGACACTGTTACCTGTGTTGTGTAGATGTGCTGGAGTGCCTTCCAGTAGCGCATGAAGGAGTATGGGGAGAAAGAGTGTGCAGTGAAATCACAGATAGTTCATTCTGATTTTTGCGTGATGCATACTTAAAGCATGTGCACACACACGTGTTGCTATAGGTGCACATGAGGAAAGGCAAAGTCAAAATTAAGCCATGTCCATTACATTGTGGGTGGAACATGCCTAGTGGAGGCTTAAAGTGCTGATGAATTTAATTCTTCAGCCTTCTGAAATTCTTTGGCTCCTGAATGAGTTCTGTAACTATTATATCATCTGCATACAAATCACCCTAATAGTTGCAAGATTTTCTGGTTCTTATGCTGATTTTGAATCCATTATGTGATACAACTGACACTGATTTGTAGAGGTCCTAATTGCATAACATGTGCAAAAGAAGACAAATATTTAAGTTAAACAAAGTTAAAAAGTTACACCTAAAGTTAAATAAAAAGGAATATCTGAACTTCACTTGAATATTCCATGAATCCCAGTTACCTTGATGTCAAATTGAGTATTTCTGCGCCAATTAGCACTCTGAAGGGTATCATAAGGAATGATTGACTCCAGAGTCTGGAAGCCTTGCAGTAATGGCACAGCATGCATGGTAATGCTGCATTGAAGCTGTGAGTGCTGGAACAACTGTGAACCTGACCTGGACCAGAATACTTTTTTTTTAATGCCTTCTTCCTTTATAATAGGACTCTTAACTACAGCCCAGCTTCTGGACCGTGAGTTTCAGGAGCGCTACAGTTTGACAGTCATGGCTCTTGATGATGGCAGCACAGCTCTCTCTGCCACACAGGTTCTAACCATCATTGTTCTTGATGTGAATGATGAGGCCCCAATATTTCTGAAGCAGCTTTACGAGACCGCAGTTCGTGAAAACCAAGATCCAGGAGAGTTTGTCATAAAGGTGGAAGCTGTGGACAGAGATGCAGGTAATTTCTATCCCTTTGCTATTAATTTCATTGTGAACCGTTGTAGGCCAATCAGATCTTACTACCTGCTGTGCTTGCATGTACAGCTGTTGTCCTTTTTCCAAGGTAACATATGAGTTTTGATTTTCAACACATGGCTTTTAGATTAGACCCTCAAACTTTATTCAGGGCTTGGAGGTATTCTGACTTGCACACTGGGGCTCAGACTGGTGTATTAAATGTAAAATGTGCACTTGCATGATGCAGCGCAGCTCGGCGTATTGTAGCTTTCACATGAAGATAGTGTGCTTTGGTTGTAAATCAGGAAACAATGCTCAACTCAGTTAAAGTTAACACTAGAACATTGTTGCTCTCAATCAGAGCGTTTTGCAAAGTTTTAGAACAGTTCACTAGACAAGGGTCCTGGCTTTGTAACAGAACCAGCAAAATATGCACTTAACTCTTCTGACCAGAGAGGGGCACTGTAATCCAAGATTTTCCAGCTAGTAGAGCTGTGAGGGTATCATGGAAGCTGTGCTGGATTTCAAATAGGATTTTATGTACACAAGAATGTTAATGCATTGCTTTTCAAACATACATGGATATGTAAGAAGGGATGGTTCATATGCCCTTTGAATCACAGGTAAGGACTAAACCTGAGCGAGTGTTTGCTAAGCAACAAAAATTCCCTGTAGTTTTTCAACTACCTTCTCTTTTGAAAATCTGAAATGTATATGATGTTACAGGTAGTCTGTGTGCTGGAGAGATCCTAAGTAATACCATGTACAGGGCATACATTTGGTGGAACATGGAGCAGTTACACAGAATCTGTGGTCTGCAGTAAAGATAATATCTGGAAAGAGAATTAAATACTGCAGTACTACTGCAAGTGGCTCAAAGGTTGTCTCAGCTCTGTGAATGATTTTTTTACTGTGTGTTCACTTTTTGCGCATCTTTAAAATTGTTTAAAGTTTTGCTACCCAAAAAATAGGTAAAACAATAGATCTTGGTAGCAAAATATTTTTCTGTATTCAGTAAGATTTTCCATTTTAATATAGAGTATGTACAAAAAGCTGATGTGAGCTCAATAGAGGTGCTATATAAAAGAAACATTTCCCCACAAGTATGTAAAGTATTCAAAATTAGAAATGAGTGGTTAGCCCTGTCTTTTAAAGTCTTTGTGACAGTTGAGCAGTATTACAGTCTACCTCTGTACCTAGCTTTTTCCAAGTATTTTCTTTCTTTTGTGGATCACATTATTAAAAAAAAATGCACTATATGAAGTAAAAGTTCACAAGAAAATAGAGAAAAGAAGTTGGAATTTGCTTGAATTCCTCTCCCTCCCTTTTCTGCCTCTTATATTTATTTATTGCACATTTTGTGGGAAACACAGTAGAAGGGAAATTTTGGGAGCCATTAGGAGGAGGGAGGTGGGGGTGGCTTGGCAGGGTCGATGGGAAGGGCATTCCAAGTGTACTGGGAGGCACAGTGTGCTCCTGCCTGTGCAGATGCTTTGGGCTGGAGCGCTATTGTGGCTGTGGCTGGGGTTTGGGGGGTTTTTTTGAAAGTACATTTTCCAGTAACCACAATCCTTCTAATTTGGCCTCATGTCATGTGCATGTAGCAGTATTGCTCCAAACAAATACTGAAGTGATGCTCATAATGCAAAAGAATAGGGTTTATATAGGAGTTATATAGATGTGATGCTGCTCACTTTTTTCTTACTTTTTTGGAAAAGAACTTTTGAATAAGATAACTCCTTTCATGATGTTCTTTATGTTTTACACCACATTTTTTACTTTATTCACCATTTAAATTACAGATCACCTATCAGTAATATTTGCACAGTCTCATTGGAGGACTTTCCTTCCATCACATTTTTTTTTTTTTTGCCCCCGACTTCATATGTTCCCTGACTGACCACAGGGAGGAATCATTTTTACTGACAATATCAGCCATCATCAACCTTTTATTTGTCTTTCTGCTTCATTCCCTATGGAGGAAGAGTGATAGCAGGCAGATGTTACTATCTTTGTGTATGACCCAAGCTGTAAGCTTGCTTCCAGTTCAAAAGATCTTTTCCTTTTGAAAATCACTACTAAAGTTTTAGCTTGTAATTATTTTCTGTCACATGGATATCCATAAAACATCTTGTTTGGCCAACTCCCTCCTGCACATTACACGAGCTGCACTTCCTGCAACTCTGTGTTGCCTCACTAAGTCCTCTTGCAGTGTGGGAGCTCTCCACCTGCACTACGGCCAAAATCTGACAGTGCTACAGAAGTATATGCCACTGTAAAGATGTGTAATACAGGTACATGCTGGAAAAAAATGCCTGGGAAAGCAAAGATACTCGCAGTGTATTTAAGATAGGTCAGAGGTTTGTCTTGAGACCTATCTTTGCAGAAGCTCTGAATGAGCTGAACTAGTATTTGCCGAGGTCTCCTTTTAACCTAATGTACACATCTGTGGTTCAGTAGTTATGTCTGGAGTTTTGGGAGAAAAATCTCAGGAGATTGAAGGACTGCTGGTTTATCATTATGAGACAGGACTTATTGCCATCCACTAGACATTTTTTCTTGCTCATATGCATGGATTAGTAGTCTTAGCAACACTAGTATTATAAAGATGAGACTTCAGGCTAGATTTAGGGCAGCGGGGACATTTGTTCCCGTTGCTTCTTCACCAGCATTGGCACTAGACATATCCAGAGTGTAACGCCACGGCTGCTGCTTCTGAGAAGCTGTAAGAGCAGATGGGCTGCTTGTGCTGTGGCAGGAGAATGGGAAAATGGACTGAAGCTTTTCCTTGGCTACAGCTCAGGCACCATGCATCAACCCTGCCATTTGGCCCACAGGGAGAAGGGTCCTTGCCAAGGGGCTTAGCTCCTCTTCCAGCTCATAATGCACAGGAAGAATAGTTTGTTTCTCATTTCAGCTTGTAGTTTCAGTCCCCAAGATGTGACTAGCACTACTGAATAGTTAACCAACAGGTTGAATCAAGTGCAAACGTGTCAGCTGCTGTGCCGTGGTCTGTGAATGCATCGAGTCATCACTCTCCTCTCGTGGGCAGGGTGTCCAGCTTTCTCCTGCTGCTAGGTGTGTGCTTCTAGCAGCTGAATATGAGAAAGGAGGCAGTAATGGTGGGGTAAATAAATGTAATCAAGGTGTCACATATCTGTGCCCTTGAAGGGTTGAAAGTTTTAATTTCAGTAGCGTGTGAATAGTCAACTTGGATGGCACCTGTATGTTCTTTCAGCACTGTGTAGATGAAATCTGCCAGTGAAGGCACTAAGTTGAAGCAGCTCAGTTGCAGGAGACCGAAGGCTGATAGTTGATATCAGCCCTGCACTGTCAAGTGTCTTTTTTCCATCTGTAGCATATTGGGGATTAAGGATAGATAAATGCAGGCAGAGCTGTCAATATCTTTCTAAATGTAGTTGGATAGTATCTAATATGGGCAGATCAGGTAGTGTGCATTGGTAACCTTAAACTTTAAGACATTCTCCTTTATTGTCCTTACTGCTGTAACTTTTATTCTTTCTTTTGGAAAGCTGGAAGGATTCTGTAATTCTTTTTTTTTTTTTTTTTCTGCTGTGTATTGCATGAGTATGTCCCTCCCTTAACTTAGTTTAGGTGTAAATGTATTTACAATAGTAATTCTATTAATCAAATTTCAGTAGCATTGACACCTATTTAGCAAAGCTATTCAAAGGCAAACAAGGACATCATGGATGGTAAAAAATATAGGCTCTGTTTCTTTTTTCACATTGGTATTTCTTCATCAACTCCAGTGCAGATCATCCTGTTGTTGCCTGCAGCAGACAAGAACAGGCAGGCAATGTTTGACTCTGAATAGCAGTTTGTGTATGACTAGGGGTACTGTAGTTTTCCAGGTGCATCAACTGTCCCTAAAAGACTGATTGTTGGTTGGAAAACACAAAATGATTGAATGAAACTTAGACAAAATTGAAGGGGAAAAAAAAGAAATAAGCACAATAGTACAAGCCCTTCAAGTATAGTGTAGGGTTAAACTAATTAAAGTTAATAATGTGAGATGGAGATAACATTATATTTTCCACAGGAGAGTGTGAAACTAGAAGAAATATGAAAGAAATAATTTTATAACCATAATAGGTAAGATTGTAGAGTCACATTTCTTGTTTGATTTCAGGTGGGCAACTTTGAAAGAAAGATTTTTAAAAGCCTGCATGGTTTTAGCCTATTTCCTAGAGAAAGACAGGAAGGCTAATATCCCTGTACTATGTACAAATGGTAGGTCTGATTAGGAACTGCATAGAATTGACATTCAGAAAAACTTGGAGGGAAGGCAACTCTTTAACCTTCCCTTCTGGAAATCCTGTACAACTTTATGAAGCCAAGCAGTGTCATTATAGAGACTGGCTACAGATGGGAACAATCTACAAGGCCTGAAATGAGCTGAGGGAACGTTCACCAAATTGGCTTTTTTGTTCAAGACAACTAGGAGATGGCTACCTCGTGCCCCATGATGGGACTTAGGCACCTGCCTGCTCAGTATTATGAATATTTAGAACTGATGGGCATGCCAAGAAGTGAATGTTTTCTCTGAATGTTTATACTATTTGGTGTTGTACTGTATAAAGATAATTGCATTAGCTCTGAGTGAAGTTAAGTGGAGAATCAGTGCTGGCAGAGCAGCCCTGTACTCTGCTTGACATTCTATTGAGACATAAACTAGCTGCCTCGGGAAGAGCAGAAGACAAACATATGGATCCCATGGTCTAAGTTAAGGCTCTCTTGCACCATGTTGATATATCAGCTTGTTTGGAGGCATGTCCTGAGTGCCTAGAAATGTTACTGGGGTCACTTTGAATGGCTGGAAAACTCAGGCACAAAGCAGCATCTGGACAAGAATTTTGAAGTTGTGCTGATGAAGAAGCAGTTACTCACTGCATTAAAAATAATTTTATCCATAGTCCGTTTCCTGGGTAGGGAGAGAAGAAAGAAACAAATCTGACCTGAATGTGAAGAGTGGCTGTGTTTTACTAAGACTCCCATTCTGCTTTTAAGGACTGAATTCCTTGCTTCGGTATGAAATCTTACCAGGAACTGGTTATGAGAAATTCAAGATTAACTTGGACAGTGGAGTACTCATAACAACTGCATCACTGGACAGGGAAACCCAGGAGGTTTTCAGTCTTAAAGGTAACAGTGTGTATCTATGAGTGTTGGTGAAATGGGAAGTGAGAATGGATGTAGTGTTATTATCAGCATTGCCTTTTCTCACGCTGTCTGAATTAGATCAAAGTGTTAAGGTTTTCAGGTGCGGAACAGCATGTGATTTTTGCATAGCCCAAATAACTTTCCTCTTCTGTTGTTGTTAAGGAACATCTATTGTTGCACCCACAACCATTGTATAAAATTTGCTTTCTTTTTATTAATCTTAGTTTTGGTTCGAGATAGTGGAAGCCCGTTGCTGTCAAGCACAGTGACAGTTATCTGCACAGTGCTGGATGAAAATGATCACCCTCCCATGTTTCTTCTTCCCACTTCTGAGATACGTATTCCAGAGAACGAGCAGTCTTCTGTCATTTACATTATCCGAGCTGTAGATTTTGATGCTGGCAACAATGGCACTTTAAGATACAAAATAATTGGTAAGTTACACTCTATCATTTTTGTTACTATAAATCAGGAAGTATATAAATATCAGTATCCAAATTTTAGACTAGTCTTGATTTTACCAGGCGTTCCTAGCTTCCATCTTGTACACATGGTTTGTTCATGCAGGAAAAAAAAAATCCTTCACCCCTTTGTTGGTATTGATAAACACTCTCCAGGCATACTTTAAACCTGCTTTCTGGATTTCAAATAGTACAGAAAAGAAAAACAAGAAACTACCGAATACTGAATGGAGGTATTAACCATGAAGGCATAATTTTGTCCTTTTTGTTATAGTTGTGGAAGTTCTGAATGTAAAGATACTCTTGCAAATAAGTACAGGAATTAATCTAATTTTATTTCATGAGAGCTTCTTTCATCCAGCAATTAGTAATGTCATACTTGGTTTTCATATTGCCAGCTCCCCATGTCTGCCATACCAATGTAAGCTCTGCAGCTGTTCAAAGCCTCCTGTGATATCTTTGCACAAATACAAGTTTGCTGTGCTTCCTTTGGTTTGTGGCTCTCAGCAATAGCTCAAATGTGGACAGATAGCTTCCGTGGTAACAGTCAATGTATTTTTCATTGAAGAAATGGTTATGAATTCCTTTGTTTTCTTGGGTTTAATTTCATGATCTTTTATGATCCTTAATTTAATTACCTTTGGTCTTTCTACATGTTGTAAAGTATGTATGCCATTTATTGTTACTAAAAATGCTGACTTTTCTGTCAGCTGCTTCATATTTACCTCCCCCTCCCCACGCCCCCCAAATCAAGACCTCGCACAATTATTCACTTCCAAGAGATGGGTTTGTAGAAGAGAACAAGAAGCAAGTAATTACAGTCGTCAGCAATACTTTATAGGTTTCTAGAATTTGTAATGAAGGTTGAGAAGAGGTCACTTTATGCAGCATTATAGTTGCAGGACATTTTATAAGGTGTGATGCTTTTGGAAAAAAGACATGCATCTGGCAAAATAGCCACTTTGTAAATTGATATGACATTCTCTATTTACTGTCATTGCCACCCACTGATTCAAATGAAATGCAGATTTTAATTCATATGAAAGGAATACAATACATGAAAGGCACATGAGCACACCAGCTGTATGAGCAATTGTATCATGTTATTGCAATTAGAATAGCAGTATTCACAAGGAGCTCTTTTTTCCAAACCAATTGTTTATGATCGTTTTATTTTTTATGTGTTTGAAAGGTGGAAATGTTGGAGAATACTTCACACTAAATAACA
>VYZX01016026.1:16720-37574 GCA_013401335.1 Brachypteracias leptosomus | reverse complement strand
GAATCCTTGTCTAAAAGTAATTCTTGGTGAATGTTCAGATGGGAGTTTCCTTGCTCAGGAGGAAAGTTAAAATCTTTCTTTATTACCTTAAGAAAGTATGTCAGAAACATCCCTAGCTGCAGTTAATTTGTTTCACTAAAGAAAAATTCAGCTGCAACTACTGGAATTAAAAATTTGACAAAACAATGATTTTTGGATAAATGGATTTTTTTCATTTTTTCTTCTTCACATGGACATTTCAGCCAAGCCCTGTCATTTATATGAAAACCCAAATTTTACATTTTAAAATCCAACATTTTCACCTAAGACTTACACATATATTTTTCAATCGAGCCCCCACACCTTCTACAGTAAAAAAAAAAGTCAGTCCTATATGTTCATAGTAAATAGATGTTTTTCTGTTAATTTTGAGCTAGTGTCATTAAGATGGACTTTCCAAATGACTGTGGTAATCCTCATTTAAATAGATTATGAGGTCACATCAGAAAAATGAAACTGGTTGAAATGACTAAAATTTCTGAATTATTAGCATATTTCTCACATAAATGGCCTTTAACACCTCCAGATTGTCTCACTGCCAGTTGATAGAAGCTACCTCTGTACTGACCTGAATAACTCAGCTAAGCAGAACTGTGGCAGCATAACCTTTAGTGCTGGTCTGAAAGCCAAGAAGGTGAAACTTGTCCCCTGCACTTATTTCTTCACAAGTGTCTTCAAAGAGACATTTCATAGACCTTTGGTTGTATGCCAGCTGGATCACAGACCAGGCCTGCTCACGCATCTACAGCCAGAAAGAGGAAACTCATCCTTGATTACGATGACTTCACCACTGGCTTGGACAATACCTGGGCAGTGCCTATGGTGGGCCCTACAGCATTAGGAACTTATGCTGAACTCTTTGTTGAAAACCTAAAGCTGAACACAAAATAAGAGCAAGACATTAGAGGAAAAGCTAGCCTAGAAAGTGTAGAGGTAGTGTGTTAAAACTTCTTTTCATTTAGTGGTGAAGGAGGTGTTTGTGGTCTGTGGTGAGAAGTGTTGTGTGCATATTTAGCAATGTTTTTTATCTGCATGAACACGTGACAATCAAAGCCCTCTATATTTGTTGCAGCAGGTAGAAAGGCACAAGCCCTACCATTTCCTCTTCTACAGAGGTGGCGTTTGAGTGGTTTTGTCTGATGGAGGCACTTGAGTGGGGACATTGTGCTGTAATTGGTGCTTGAGCCACTACTGGAAAGGTCAAAAGAAAGAAGTCTGTTCTCCTTTTTGCTCACATATGCATGAAGCTGGTCCCCATAAACTATTCTATAAACGTTTTCTTTAACATCTTTTACCCAGAAATACAAAGCCCTGTTGCCTGTTTGCCCTCTTTTTATAAGATTACATTAAGGTAAGCTTTGCTTTCACTGTTAGCCAATTGTACATCTGCTGTAGTAACCATGCCACACCTCAACCAAAAGATTTTGTTGAGAGGCAGACTGTTTTGGCATGGGCTCATGGTTTGCTTCCAGTTGCTTGGAGCTCTGGTGGTGTACACATACTTTGAGAAGAAATACAGCAAATAGGTGAAGAAGAAAATGTTGCTGGGGTCATCCACCACTACAGAGCAAAACGAGCTGGAAGTCATCTTTGCCATGCCACAAGCTCTTGGCAGACTGGGGCCTTCTCACAGCCCTCAGGAGCTTCTGCATCTCTTCTCTGACTCACTGGCATAATGACTCCACTGAAATTGCATGGCCTGGTTCCTGTAAAGGGACAATTTTGGAGCTGGAGTTGCAGGCTTAGAAAATTAAGCCAATCCGCATTATATATTTAAGACAACGTATCTGAACCTGTTTTAGCGTATTTTACCTTTTTCTCACTCACTCCTCTCCTACTTGACTCAAATAAATCCATAAGCCATGCTCCAAAACCTGCATGTTGATAGAGCACCCCAGGACCTGATGAGGGGTGACTAACGTATGAGATGCAGGGAGGAGATCCTGACCCTTTTTGCAGACTCTTTGGCTTTCATAGAGGTAGTGGGTGCTTAGCAATGCTGCCTTAACAGGTTCAGAATTACAACTGGATAAATAAAGAGTAAAGGTTCAAAAGTGTGCCCAAACATCACATGAATTAGCCTTGTTCCTCTCCATGACATTGTAAAACTTTAAAGAAAACTCACATAAATATCAGCAGAAAGTCTACATAAGGATGAATTTCACACATATGCTTGAGTACTCATCTACTGAGATTAAAAGAATTAGTATTTCTCAAACTGGTCTATTTCTCAAAATGAATTAAGTACCTTCATTCACTATTTTTATGGACTATGACAACTGGACAGTAGTCTTTTAGCCTTAAGCATCTCAGAAATTTCCCATAAACTCTCAATCTAATTTAGATTCAGTCTCTGTCTTTGCAGTTTAACATATTCCAATTCAAACAATTCCCACCAAGATTCTGAGATGAAAGCGATGTTTGGCAAATTTGTTTACTGTGGAAGAAGTAAAGCTTGAAATAAAAATTTCTGTGGAATTTAACTGAAATTGTAATTATCTTCCCTAGGTTTAAACCTCTTATTTATTTACTCTTATAGCACACACAGATTTTTTATTGTCTCTATCAGAAGAAATAACAGCCACAAAACAAACCAACACATGCTTCTGTAATGCTCAAGGAAAAACAAATTCATCAAACATAAACCTTTTGAAAGCAAATAGCTCTACAAAATATAGTGAGAGTATGGGAGAAGAAAGAAAACTGAGAGAGGTTATTCACATCATTTAATGTTTTCCTACAAGCGGCTGCTGAGGTCATCACCGAACAACCTATGCAGAATATGGTTTTGGTATCCACCATGTATTGTTTGAAAACATCTGTCTAATCTGTTTAAGTAACAAATAAACTTGAGGAAAGCGTATGAAGAAAAGAGGCTAAAATCATCTAAAAAGCTAAGTTAAAAATTATTCATTTAGTAACTTGTGGAAGCTGGTTACAGTTAAGATTTTTGTTAAATCCTCCTAGCATATATGGCTACATAACTGTCTAAATCAAAGGATATACCTATTTTAAGTTAAGATCATATTTATAGTATTAAGCACAACATAAGATGGGTTTCAGGAATTCAAACACATAAGAAAAACATTAATCAAAACCAGATTTAGTCATGTTCAGATTTCAAAGCCAAAGCCGCTTTATTAAAATCGAGAAACTTCTTCAAGTGCACAATAAACCTTGTGTATCTTCCTGGAGTTTGAGTGGGTGAGTAATCTGACTTTACCACAACTGCCCTGAAGAGGGGGCAATAAAGATTTCAGTCTTGCTTTTTATAACGCAATGGTGATGTAAACTAATCCTGCCACAACAAATTAGCATCACTGAGAAGAACTGTTTGTCAGCTGCAGACCCGTAAATCCATTGATTCGTTTCTAGGAGTGTATGTGACCTCTCGCAGTGCCGGACTCCAGACATAGTACAGCGCTTCCTCACAGAACTGTGCTAGTAGATCAACTACAACCTCAACAAGGATTCAGCTCATATGATTTCTTTGGAACTGTCCAAAACCAGAGAAAAAAAGTCAATCAGTTATGGCCAGCACTTAAATGCAGTCTTCACCTCAGAAATCATTGCTTGATGTTACTATTCAAAGATCCTGTTTCTTCCAAGGTATTCCCACTTCCCTTTTTCAAACACCCATGTGTCCCGTTTCCCTCAGCACAGTTACCCAATTTGTCTTTGCAATACCAACAACAATTATCTCAACTTGAGGCACTCGAAACACACTGTACCTCTTCAAAAATGCAATTAAAAACAATCATACAAATACAAAGCCTCAGCTCAAGTCTGAAGATAAAATCATACGACACAAGTCAGCTTTACTGATTATACTAAATGAAAACAGAGGGTAACTTAACACAGTACTTGGAGTGAGTCAGTGGTAAGGAAAGAAATATTTTTGTACTTTACATTTGGTTTAAATTCCTATAGGTAATATCTACAATGATGGAAGCTTATTCTCAGACAGAAGACAGAAAGGAAGAAAGACAATGAATGTTGCTATTTCCTGATGAATATTATTCTTAGTAGTCTAATTATACCATCTGCAGTGCTGGTGAAAGATCTTGCCAAGATCCTGGGGACTATTGGGATCCTTCCTCAGTTCCCTGTACTGACCAAGTAACTATGATCCCTTAGGTACTTCTTCAGGCTCTGTTTTTTCATTTGATGAAGTATGATTGGCTGATATGAAATTATTTTCTACTCAGGTTATAAGCCACATTAGAGGCATGGTTAAACCTCTCCTACCCTGTTAGATCATGTTCAAATTTTTGTTTCAGTTCAGCTTATGTCTGCTGTAGCTGAGCACACAGCAGCTGTGTGCTAGTTGTGAAACTTGGGCTTGGCAGGGGAAACTTGCTTGAGAAAGAATAAAGGTGACCAGCAGCCACCTGGCTCAGGCCAGATCATCCAGAGACCTCCATAAGTATCCCTGAGACCTCTCACCACCCCTTATGTCTTTCCACATCACTAGAACATGTCAAGCTTGCCAAAAGCAACACAGTGAGCTGCAAAGCCGTCCTCTGATTTTCTGAGGACTCCTGTATGCATTGCATCAGGTATCCTCACCATGTGGGTGAGCAGCACCACTCTACCTGCAGCTTCAAAGCTGGCCCTGCACTCTCCAGTTTGCAGTTGCAGAGTGGGAGACAGCATCAGGCACGACTGCAGGGAGGGGAAGCTGTGACATTTTGCTTTGCTCATCCTTGGAGTCACTGCCACAAGGTACAATCAGATATGTTTATTGCACAAGGCAGGCAATACTTGTCTCGGATACTGAGACAGTGACAGCGCAGTGTTACGGACAGAAATAGAAATGTGGGTGCTTCTAAGCCACCGTGGGCATATCAAACTGGCTATTTCTTTCCCAGGAAGATGTCACACCTTTGTATGGTTGGATAAAAGCATGGTGTGAAATTGCTGTCTATGCACACACACCAAACAAACAGCTAGCTCAGCTTCGCACAGCTACTTACATCTTTTGCACTTACATGAAATTCTGACCACTTGCATTTCACATGTGCCCTAAGGCATAAACCCTTTTAATGCCATTTCATCTGCCTGGCAGCTCTGATATGATCCTGCTCACCAGGATTTCAGGGAAGAAATAGGCAACCTCTAACCATGATGGCCACGGAATTTACCCCACCTCACATCACCAGCCCAGTAGCCACAGTAGAACATGAGCTCACATTTTGAACATGTAGTGTTTGGTTAGATATCACACTCCCTCTCATTGTGAACTTTGCTGCAGCTGGCAGCACGATTGCTCAGCATGTTTGGTGTAGTTGCTGGGGAGCTTATTTCCTTTGCTGTTATTTAAGGATGTTTGTCAGCCTGAATTTATTCTCTGCTGAATGTGGTGCACACAAAGCTGGTGTAAATCAGAAGAGCACTCACCTACAGTGTAGATGCCACTGCTTTAGATTACCTAGATCAGCAAATTCCCACCTGGACCGTGTCACTGCTTCCACAGCCAGTGTGTGTGACTGCTGCAGGATCTGATGACCTGCACATTTGAGGATGTCCAGTCCTTGTTAGCACTACCCTGCACTCTCAGAAATGTTTTGATTCCTTTGTTGGGGCTCCAAAGCCTCTTACTTTCCCATCCAAAACAGCAACAGTTTATCAAATTGACAGTGTGAAAGAGTAGATTTAAATCTTTGCATTAGTCCTGACGATACTGTGGAAACAAACTCATCTCCTAATATCTGTATTAAGAATCCAAAGAGGAGGATTTGTGCTTATTCCATTTTCAGTAGATACAAATTCTACAGCACTGGTGCTAGGAACAAAACCAATTTCTGAGAATGTGATGATGTGGCAAATTTTTTTTTGTCACACTTTGAATGACAAAAATTGAAAACTATTGAACTTAACGATTCAATAAGCGTATGATAATTCACATATCACTAGCACGTAGAAAAAGGGCGCTAAGATTTGTGTATGTGAAGAAAACAATTGGTTTCATCACATGTCACATTTTGAAACAGACTTTGCTTAACTTGTACTCCCAGCACATTGTTTTCAGCCAAGCACTAAGACAAACCAGAACAACTCTTGTATCAGGACTTTTATCAAGTCGCTTTGGTTTTCATGTTCTGTATTATTTTATAACTATATCGCATTGTTACCCACTTAAAGCAATTTCTTGGGAGTATTTAGTCTTTTTATGATTAGGCATGAAATAGAAACTAAATTAAAGAGGATCATTGTTCCCTAGAAGCAAGTTGCAGAGCAATCTGTGCAGTGGGGTTGCTGCCTTTTGCAGTTGAAACATGTTGACATGTTTTTTTTTTCCTCTCCACTGCACTGCCCAGGGTGTCTTGTGTTATATCTTTATTATCAGGCATATAAACAGCCACAAAACATCAAAGCCTATACTCCTTTAAGGCTGGATTTTGCTTCCTCACCTTCATGAGCATTTACTCTCATAGGAGTTTATTTCATTATGGGAGGGAACACATTATCTTGTTTTCCAAGGAAATATATTACAGGCAACAACTGGCTGCCTAGAGAGATTTCACAATCCTTTCACCAACCTTTTCTAAGACAAATTTGTGTTATTCTCCAGGCCATAGTTGTTGCTTCATAATTATTTTTTTCCTAGGAGAGAAGTTGCCTGAGACCTTCCCCTTCGGATGATTGTGGTATAACATTTAAGTTGTGTGATTTGGTGACTTTTTGGCCCACTTAAGCTTATTGTCACAGAGTGATCATGATCAAAGTGATGCAGTACCCCAGGAGACCAGACACAGACCCCAACTGAGGATCTCTTGGGTTTACATGACACCAGTGGCAGACATATGGAAAATCTGCTGATGTTTTGCAAAGTGACTGGTATTTGTAAACTGTTTGCCGGGTCATCTGACTGCTTCAGTCTGCAAATACAGAAGTTATACAGAGAAAATAAACCAGCAATACCTCAGTGAAACATCATTCACTGCAACATAGAGGGGGTTTCATCTTCCTGTGACTCAGCTTTCACAGACATTTATGACTGACTGTGAGTAACCGACAGTGATATTACTCCTAATTTGGGAAAACTGGGAGCTGTCTTATCTGAGTGCTAAACCATATGTGTCTTAGGGAGAACTAATGGAGGATTTAACTGTACTTCATCCAAGAAGGGTCACACATGAGTGTGAGGTTCACCCCATTCTGCTGTCTTTGCTGGGCTCCCACAGGCAGAGTTCACACCTACAGACTATGTGTATGTTTTCCAGTCTTCAAACAAGTGAATAGAAAGGAGCAAGTTATTGCTGAAGACCTTGGTTTGCTTTTTCTCTACTATGTCTCCCTTGTGAACAGAAGACAGTTCTGACTCAAAACTACCAGGTTTCCTGGATGTGAACAACAGCTGGAGAGGAGATCCCAAGCCAGAGAAGTGCTGTCCCCACCTTGCTGAAGGGTCTCCAGCCCTGTCTCAGGACATGAAAGGCTGCAATCTCCTCCCCAAACTGAGTGTGTTCCCTGATGTGAAACAGAGATACAAACAAACTTATGCTGGTATAAAATGTACTTGTCCTGGGGCAGGTGGGCATGCCAGTCTCCTTTCCTCTGCCCCTTGGTGCCCTGCTAGCAGAGGACAGCAGCGCCCACTTGGAGGGGCTCAGTCCTCTGGGGGTTCTGAAGTCTCCCATGGCTGGGACTCATTTGTAACACTGATGAACCTGTGCATGTTGGGCTTCCAGTCTCAAGTACTGCCAACAGCACTTGGAGCATCCCATGTGCATCGCCAATGAGAGCCCTCACACGCTCTAGGCAGCTCACTAGGTACCCTAGGGGTGGGCACTGGGAGATGGACAGCATGCTGGTAGCACCAGGAGAACCCTCAAAGGCACCTCTATGGATTTGGTCCTTGAGGATTTGGTCTGAATGTTATGAGTGCTCAAAGGTCCTAACATGAAACAGTCCCTCATGACCACTGTGCTGGGGTCAGCAGGGAAGCTTGTTGATACAGCACAAGCCAGGGACTGATTCCGCTTTTAATCATATATTACACATAATATATAAAACATTGAAGAATGAACTAAAATATATGTATATAAGTATGCATGGAAGTATTTAAAAGCCATCTAGATAGGGTGCTCAAGGATATGGTGTAGAAGTAGACCAGTTAGAGATAGATAATGGTTGGACTCCTTGATCTTATAGGTCCTTTCCAACCATAGGAATTCTGTGATTCTGTGATATGTATACAAGTATTTATATACATATAATGTACATATTTGTAATTATACATAATTATGTTTACTTTTAATTAGACATAATGTATCTACTTAGAGAAGTTACTGTAGGAAGCCATCCTATGGGAATCAGCCTGGCATTTTTCAACTTACCATTCAGAGGTAAATGCATAGGAGCTCTCTCTACACAGACTTGCAGTGAAAATAGTTTCAAGAAAAAAAAGTCCTGAAGAAAAAGGGCTTCAACATCCCTTATCAGGCGCAAAACCCTTATAGCAGCTTGCTAAGGGTTGCAGATTTGACAGAACAGCTTGATGCTGCACAAAGAGGTCATAAGATTTCTAATAATGACATTATGCTGATGGAAAGGGGGCTTAAGATGCTCTTTGTGGTATTGTTGTTCAGGGGACTAGAAATGTACATCCTAAGCCACACACATGTGTGTATTAGGATGAAAGGGTGAAGCATCCAGAGGAAAGAACAAAGAGCTGTTGTCATTTAACCTGATTATAAATCAAGGGCACAGCAATTCTTTAGCCTGCTTCCCTTAAAGTAGCTAAAAATACTGGAGCCTGGATTATACTTTCCCCTCTCTTCTCCCCTCACCTCAACATGCAGGAGTGGGGGTCTGGGGGCTCTCTCTGCCCAGCCCATGTGAGGACTGTCCCCAGCACCTCCTTCCTTCTTGTGAGAGCACAGAGGCTGCAGATGAGTTGTCAATTTGCACCAGTGGTATGAAAAATAAGGGCAGACCAAAAGGGATTATAGGGTAGTCAGCAAGAAGGACAGAAAACCCCATCAGACTTTCCAACAGTTGGCTCTACTCAGCCCAACTAGATGAATCGAGTAATCTCTGGAGTTAAAAACACTGAGTTGTCCCATGAGCTGTCAGCCTTATTTGAGCATGCTATGTTATTTGAATTTAAGTGTGAACTACAGTATAGCTCATTAAAAGTGCTGGTTTAATATTAACAGATGGGCTGGGTTGTAGAGGAATTTTTAGAGATTTCAGCAGTAGGGATTGTTTGGAGGTTTTTACTTTTAAAACTTGTTTGGGGGAACAAATTGCCCCCAAAACCAAAGTTTTCAGTTTTGGAAATACTCAAGTAAACCATGTAAATACCATCGCAAGAGAAGCCTTGTGGACTTAAAGTTAAGTGTGTGCAAAAGTGTGTCTGGTTACTACATGAAACCATTCTCTTAAAGCTATCCAGCCAATCTTCTGTGGCAATAAACCCCAGCTGCACTTCACACAACTCTCTCAGGAAAAAAATTCTTTCCAGAAATCACAATAGAAAAAAACAGTCTTACAAAGACTTGAGTTGAGATCTATTCCTGAATCATCAGACATGTGATTCCAAGAATTCCGCCTAGAAAGTGTGACTTAAATTTCCTTGCTGTGGAGAGGATGGAAGAAGAAGCCTCCCTGGAATAAATAGCACAAAGCATTTGCTACAGCTGGGGAAGGAGTTGATGTGGATACATATCCCATTCAAGAACTTTTCAAAAGAACTTCAGAGTGCTCAGGTGCCATTTTACTGTTGTTTAAACCTCTAAAGTTTTAATTGTAAAATTAATTTTTTAAAGTAATTTAATCCCACCCTCTCCCTATTCCCACTCCAGTTGTTCAGATTTGACTGTTGATTCAAATGCTGAAGAATATTTTGCTAGGTAAAATGCCACCTAATCTGGCTTCTTACAAATGAAAATTCAGGCATGGAAACTTGCTTGGCTTCTAAAAAGATCAGCTTTTCAGAACATGACAATGGTTAGCATGGATAGTATACATACTATTATAAATAATAAAATAAATAAAAGGGTAATGCTTGTTCTCACTTGTTAAAGGTCTTAGATTTATCTTTTTGGCTGTGATGAACATCCTCAGGCTTAAGTTCCTATAGTAAAAGATGCACCCAAAAATCTTTGTGTAAAATTTGAAATCTCAAACAGGCAGAAAGTTGAAAACAAAAAATACGTATATGAATTGGTCTCAAATTCATACAGATTTGAGGAACTGTAATGGTCAGATATAGAACCCAATGTTCCGTGACGTATCACAGGTTCAGATTTTACAGCTGTGGCCTCAGCAGCACTTTTTGTTAATCCCACTCCAACTTTATCAATAATTCTGTCTGAACTATATGAACAAGCACAACATTCTTTGAAGTTTGAAAACAAAATTCAGCCAAATTGTCTCTGGGCAAATTTCTGCCATCACAAAGCCCTGTGGAACAGATTTAAAGTCAATAAGAGCTTTTAATGAACATGAGAATTGGAGTGGCAGGGGCACGCAGGAGCAGTCTGCGCTGTGCTTGTTCCTCATGGCATGTTACACAATACTGGGCTTGTGCAGTGGGCAGGAAGGAAAAGAAATGGTTTACAAAGAATACCCACTAAAATGAGGGCCAGCAAAAAAGGAAGAAGTGAGAGAGCTGCTTGTCCAACTTGTTGTGGATAGAACCGTAACACAAGAGCAGACGTGCTGGGCTAAACCAGCATCCATTTTGCCTGTTACACTCTAGTGTTAGCCATTAGTGGATTTTAATTTAACTATATGAAAGAGGCATGTCCTGAAGGCAGCTTCACAGAGGTGAAGTGAGAATGAGCCAAACAGTCCACCAACTTCGCTGCTAACTATACTGAGCAGAATATTGCAAATGCTGCTGACGTATTCAGGCAAGCTGACTAGTAACCACGCCTTTGCTTTCCCTGAGCTTCTGTTTGTGCTTCTTTCTATCACAGCTGAAACTGAGCTAATTGCTGCTGCAGACTGTGAGGATGTTATGTCCGCAATAGAAGTAGTGATGGTAATATAATAGCCTAGAATGTCTCAAACAGTGACGTAAGCATATCACGTGTAGTATGTGGCAAAGGGACAACTTCATCTATCAGACAATTGCAATTACCTCTAGGGTAGAATAGGGGAGCCATTTAAAGGGACCATAACACTAACTAATGGCTGACAACAAAAAGTGAAGATTATCTATCAAAATGAAGTTATGCAGGAACTGTTAGGTTTATAAAGGTTTATAATTTCATTCTGCTTCCACTAAAGTCAGTTTGACTGTTTCAACATAGACAGAATTAGGTCTGCTGTAATTTGTTAATGAAATTTCAATTAAGGTATGACAGCTAATATCCTAACAATAACAAAGAGCACTGCAGGAGCTGTACAGACTACAAGCTGTCAAGATCTTGGAATAGAAAGTCCTACTTACCAGCCCTTGCTGAGAGGCAGGCATAGTGGGTGAGTCCTGTACACTGGATCACCACAAACCTGCTCTGCATCAGGTTTCTTAGGAGTTTGCCCATCCAGGCACTGATTAGGCCTGCCCTTTTCTGACATCTGAAATCAATCAAGAACACAATTAAATGGTACTAGAGTATCTATAAGGCAACTGTTTGAGCATGTAAATTTGTAGAGATCTGATGTGTTTCAGGAAAAAGAAGAATTACTCCTTGGCAGCTCATCGCTGAAAATTGTAAGTTTTAAAATTATTTTTTGTTGGATGTACTTACAGAATGACCATTAAGCTCAGAATTACAGCTGAAAATTCTGTGATGAAGTGTTGATGAAAAAGTTACTTTTTTGTCCAAAGATGTTGAATCATTGAAAATTAATTCTGCTAGACAGGGTCATTTTTCGTGGATTAGACAGAGCACACACTTGTTCAGAACAGCCAAACTCAAGTCTCGAATCAGAGTAGGATTTCATCTTGGCTTTTCCCCACAGATATGCATGCAATCACCAGTTGGTTGCTTATTATGTCTTAGTGAGCAAGTAAGACTTAAGCTGTTGCATTCAAATAATTATTTATCACTCTGAGGTGAAAATTTTTGGAGGTATCTGTCAATGAATACCACTCTTCAAGTTTTTTCTTAAAATCTTCCTTTCTTGCAAAGACTATCAAAAATTTGAGAGCAGGCAGTCAGCTTGTTTCCTGTGCCCCTGTACTGGCACACTGGCCAATGCTGGTTTCTTGTAAGTCTGTTTGACTTGTCTTGCATATAAACTGAGATATCCAGCTCCTTAGGGACAGATTGATTTTTTGGTAGATACTTGTATATAGAGAGGTCCAAGGCCCATACTGCCGTGCAAACAAACTAGCAGGAAAACCATATTTGAGTAGTTGGATATTATTTCTATTTTATGCAGTTGTACCTCCTCAAAAAAAATCAATTTTTGTTCTGTCTGCACTACTGGTCTTCAATGTTTTATTTAAGCCACAATAGCTGAGACATCAGCAGAGCAGACCACAGTTTCCTATCATTGCAATGGTTTATGTTACTCTTCAAGGTAACCAAGGCCAGCTGGAAAGGTCTGAAATGCTGCATCTCAAAAGAGATCCTACTGAGGGAAGGTTGGCACATTAAAAACCCATTTGCTCTGTAAAGCAGTGAGAAATCCCTGACTCCATTTCTCTCTCTTCATTGAGGCAAGAAGCTGCAAAGATTCAGGTTTGCTATATATTTCTGGTAGGGGGAAAGAGGAATACTCTTAATACAGTTGTCCTATGTCCTAGCTGTCTATTGGATGAAAAAAGCATTTTCCTGAAGCTGTTGGTTAAAAATCAAAGAGTGCCACCTGAAATAGCTAAGAAAATAGCTCTGAGATATTACCAAGCTTGCAAACTAAAGCTCCCACCAGAAGCCTGCTTTCTTAGCAGTTCTAGCTCACTTCTGAGGCTGAAACCTGCAGAATATATGTTGGCTTTTGGCTGCCTTTCTGAACCCAATAACAACTATAAATAGCTTGGGAAGTTTCATTCAGAGTTTCAGTAGTGTGCCTGAGTGCCTGCAAGTTAATACTAGGTGTGTGCCCACTTATATAAATTCTTCAGTTTCTTGCTTTGTTTATATGCTTCAAGAGTCTCTTTTTTTCTTATATTTTCTTCTAAAACTTCAAGCCATCAAGTTTCAGACCTGGGTGAAACCAGGCTATAGTAGTGCAACTGTAACAGGTTATACTACTTACAGAAACTTTATCTGACACAGCTCTTCTCTCATTTTCACAACAGCCTAATTTTTTCAGTTGTTTGGAGTGCCAAACACCCAGCAAGAGCACTTTTCTACTCACATGTATTCCTGAACTGTTAATTCCACTGTATCTTTGCCTATTCACAACTCATTCTATAAGATTAGTAACCTAAATCACATGGCACTGTTCCTACTCTTTGACTGGATGATGGTGAGTGCCCTATTGGGGCACCAATACCTTATTTGCAAATAAAATAAGTTGTCACTTAGTGAAAAGCCAAACATTTGTGTGGGCAGATGTCCATTAGCACAAATGTTCATGAATTAATCACCAAAAGGGGTGTGAACATTTTTGAATAGAAAAGCAATTTAGAATTCATGCAAACATTTGTGAATACTTTCCCTAGCTTTTCTTTAGCTTGGAAAAGGCCTAATGTTTTGATGTGGGATGGATTATTTCAGTGCAAAATGAAATATTAGAACTGAAATATCAATTCAGGTTTCACTGAAACATTTACGACTAAATTTGCTCCACTGTACTTGCAGGTTGTACTTTCTATTGTATTGGTTGCAAGAAGAAAGCATTTTACAAAGCAAGGCCATGCACTGTACAACACTGCTGCAGCTCAGAGCAGAAATCAAGGACTGTTCTGGGACCCCTTTAACTGATCAAACAACTTCTGTTTCCAAATCAGAACATTCTTCTCAATACTGTAAGTTTTAGTGATATGCACCCATCTGCAGATAAGTAATGGGAAAATTCTTCACAGTGCTTTATAAGGTGATCACCACCATTTTCAGCTACTTTCAGCACGCGTATCAGGGCTCAAAGATACTGCCTGTATATCATTGAATGCAGCCTTCTAAAAGAAGCCAAGACGTCTACCTGTGATTCATAGATTTAAGAAAAAAGGTTTCTTAAATAGGCAGCCTTGTGGAAACAGGGCTCTCATAGCAAGACACAAAACATTACAAGAACCCTGCAAGTTAAAACAGTTTAACTGGTTGCTCATTGCTAGTCAGAAACCTTCTTACAGGTGGTTCTCTCCCTGCTGCAGCCAGAGTGAGTTAGAAAGATAAAATTTACTGTACACAATTTTAACAAAAGCAGATAAGCAAAAAAGCTGCTGGATTGATTGTGAGCATCAGAAAAGGAGCTTTGTAAAAACTTAGATTTGTTTGAGAATCCATGAATTGCAGAAAACCATTTACTTGGCTCCTGACACTAATATTTTGAAAGGCAGTTTGCAAGTATTAAGTGCTTGATCTTTGGAATAAAGGTACAGAATTAGATCCCTAGCACTGGAGATGTGCTTTTCAAGAAAAAATACTGCAGTTACATTTTAAGCACATATCTTACTATAATAACATATCCATTAAACACCAACTGCTGTTCAAGCACAGCTGTTTACAGTGATAATATATGATCTGACCTTCATGACAAATCCATGTAACTTAATGAAGACCTAATGCTAAGAACACAAAATATAAATGAGAAAAATGTTTGAGGTATGACAAATGCTAGGAATGTGCCTTTTTAACATATTACTCTCTCTTCCCCCTCTTTTTTTTTTTTTAATTTTTCTTCCTTGCATGATTTTAATATTTTTTTTAAAAAGAGCAGAAGAATTTTTATTAAATCTCTGAAGTGTTATGGGCATCTTTCCCTCGCTCATGGGTATCATCAACTTGAACTTAAAGTTTCTCAGCAATAAAGCACCATTATAACCTGGACGTACCATTTCCTACAATGGTAATTTCTATTGCAGTGAATAAATTCTGGTCCTTTCTTAGTAAAAAAAAAAAAAAATGATACCTGCTACATCATAGGCAGGAAAACACCAGTGAGAAAACCCCACAGCCTAAGATGCACTTCTTGGATCACTTCACTGAGGTGAGCACCCTAGACCATGATCAGAATCTAGGGAAAACTGCCCTGTGGAGAAAACATAGGGAACAGCTATGTGACAAAATCATTTACCACTGATTAAAAACAAAGAAACAACCTCTCTGCCCCCTGGAGATGTGGTTCATGGGTAGAAATGAATGAGAGAGGGTGTGAGATAAGGCACACCAGAGCTGCCGTATGAGATGCAAACCTGACAGCTGGCCAAAAACACATTAAAGAATAAATCAGGCTGTGGGATGTGACAGACATTCCCATCTTCCACCCTCATGTTACTTTTGGCATAATGTTTTGTTTCTTACTGGTGAAGCCCAGTTGTGATAAGATATACCTAGCAGCTATCAGTCCTTGCTATGTCCACTCCTCCTTCCCCCCACCAAATGCAACTCTCAGCAAAGAAATAACTTTGAGCTTTCACGTTTGACCTTCTCCTGGGAGTTCTCTATACCTAGCACAAAAAGGGCTAAAGGAGGAAAAATCATGCACTCTCAGGACAAAAAATATGAAGTCATCTTGGGCTGGATCTGACAATTTTCTATTGCTACAGACAGCAATGAGAAAAGAAAAAAGTTTGATTATCCCATATGGTTGTAAGATATTATTTAAACATTGATGTGCACGGGAACAAGGGATAGGAGAGACTAGAAGGAAAGACAGGTTAAGTCCATATACCTTTTTAAAGCTGTACTGAATTGAAATATCACACCCTTGTTTATCTAAATAGCCAGTCCACCTCCTTTTAGTAACCTAACAGAAAGAGGTGCAGCTTGCTCTTCCTGTAAGAGCACCTCGTTTACTTGATACTACTGCTAAGAGCTGTGAGTTTCTGGCTCTTAATCACCACGTAAAGAGCAGTGTTGTGTGGCCTACAGAAAGTGTTGAGGGTGTTCCCCTGGTCCCCCCGAGGTGGGGCCCGTGGCGGTGCCTCTGGGAGCCAGCAGCTGCAGCACAGCATGCAGGGCCCGTGGCCAGCCACCTCCAGGGCCTCCCCGGGCACAGCGGGAGCCAACTGGAACCAGTTGTTGGGTTAAGATGGGAGCCTGGGCTTAGCAGTGCTGTTGGGTTAGGGCACAGGCGCTGACTGAAACACAATCTGACTCTGGATGGTTACTGAAAACACATGGCACTGGGAATAAAGTGAGCAGAGGAAATATTGAGTGGGAAATCAAAGGAGATAAAAGCAGATAAAATGCCATGGTTGAAACTGTTGAGAAATGGACAACTGGAGCTAGTTTAAGCCATCCTGTGTGCTGAATTTGCCCACAATGAATAGGGTCTGTGTAACTTTGTATCTGATAAAATCAGCTTCTGAAGCACTGTATTTTTTTGCAGTAGTTTTCAGGCCACAAATAGGAAGGGGTGAGAAGTTGTCCTCATTTAGTTACATTCTTATACTCCTTATTTATGTAATTTTGCAATATTATCTGGTAGATATGTGAAGCAAATTTTAACACATTTCCAAGATCTCACGGTGTTAGAAAGCGTCTCCTTTTACTAGATGCAGTCAAAAGCCAGAGGGATATTGTTCACTCTTGCTAATTTTAACACAACTGTTTGAATTTACCAAGTCTTCTTCTAGCCACAGAAGAGCAGTAGGAGACATTAAGGTTGCAGATGGCTGGGACGAAGGCTTTGCTGTGCTCCTATAATACATATTTCATTCTATCCAGCCTGTGCACCTCTTTGAAAGAGTGAACTGCACAGAGAAGTAGTATGCAAAAGAATTGGTTGTAGGTCTTCAGAGAGCTACACACACCACCACATAAACAGGTTAATCTGCCAGCTGGAGTCTTTTGAGAGGAAATTATTTGAGACTCATGAGTGAGCTTTTATCTTGCAAATCAGGAGACAAAATATTTATCCCTTCTGTATCCATGGGAGAAGATTTCCCCCTAGAAGCTGTGCAGGGAATAATGAGAGGACTCTGGCATTAGCTGTGAGAGATGCTGTGTGCACACCCAGCTACAGCCCAGAGTCTGAAAGGAAACTCTGACATCCCAAACATCCAAGCTGGCCTGTGCATTGCTCTGACCTCTCGTTTTATAAAGGTTTGGGTTTTTGAGAAGTGTTTATTAAGTCTTTGTCTTGAGTGATATTCTGGTAGTGAAAATGGTTTATGGTGTAATGTCTCTGTTTTGATATTTTTAGCGTCGTCGTATTTCTTCTCCTAAAGAAACTGTTTACAGGGGGGGTTAACTTACTAAATACTACAACCCTTCATAAATTCTTCCATTCAGGTCCATAACTGTGCATAAAATCAATTATCACCTAATGCAAGTAATGTGTCACAAGCAAATCCTTTAGTAGAGATGGATGTTTTTTTAAAAAGCCTAGGGTAGCAGTTCACCAGTGCAGCTCTGGAACTGGTTCTGCAGTAGCATAATGGCCAGATTTTGAAAACTGTTCAGATGCCTGATTGCTCTAATTCAACTAAGATTTAGGTGTCTAACTACTATTATAGAACTGACTCTATATGGTTAGGCTTTTGCAATAGCACAGAAATTCTTGACTTAACACTTCTCAAGTTGCATGAAAAACAGTAGTTGTTTTGCTAAAGAGATTCCATCCCTATCAGGCTCTGAGAATGTGGAGGCAGGAAGTATATTAAATATTTCATTCAGTGTGCTCTGCTGGGGAAGGAAAAAAAAGTGGTTCTCAGGATCTTTTGTGCAAGAAGATGGTGGTTAAGTTACACTCCCACAGCTTATAGGAAATTAGTGGGCGTAAATCATGCAGTTGTTTTCTGACTTACAGTCACACAGGTGGTTCTCTGCAGTCCCAAAAGACATGAAGAAGTTGCCTTACAATGCTAAGTATAGCTCAGAGCTTCGTTAACATTCCTTTACAGAAACTGCTAGGTAAGAACCTGCATAAAAGTTTAAGATTTTTATTTATCTTTTTTTTTTTTTCCCAGTGTTTGACTTCCTTATGAGACAGCTGTGAAAGTAGTGTTGCAGATTCTAGAAGTTTAAATAGCACAGAAGATGAGACAATTTAACCTATTTAGATCTTGCAAGGAAAGAAGAGTTTAATTTGGGAGATAGAGTTCAGAACCCTGATGCATCATGATCTGAAATCTCATTCTCAAATGATGGATTATTAAAGGGTTAAATGCGTGCTAGCTAAATTTTGCCTCTCCAGTATTTCTGGGATTATATTCTGCTCCATTCATTCTTGTTTTCCCCAGGAGAATTATCTGTCCTGCTGCTGCTTCAGCCAAAGATTTTCCCCAAGCTGTTTTCTCACTGTGGTAATGGTAGAAGGCATGGTTGTGACTTTGGCCAAAATACACCCTCTTGGCTGTGTGCTCCCATCCTTGGGCCCCGCTGTGCTGCACTGTCAAGGGGTGCAAAACGACTTCTCTTCCTGGGGTTTTACACTCACAGGAAAGCATGTGCTGGCAGCTTTTCTAGTAGCCATCTGAAAATATTAGCCACAGTTTGAAGCTTCTCGCTTGTTTCCACCTATGAATATTGCCTTCCACTTGTTCCTATAGATTATATATCTGTGCTATGTATTACAATGACAAATATACAAGGGTAAGAGTAGAATGTGTGTAATTAGCTGAATACAAACCAAAGCTGTTATGGTACTGAAAGGTCAATGTTGCACTGAGATAGATAAACATCTGTTTTTCACAAGTTACAATTTTGATGACTACAGATTTCTTATCTACTGGTTAATTTGGTCAGACAGATGAGTGATATCAAATTTGGTAGCAATTACACCATTTGACAGAATACTGAGCCTTCAGAAGGCATGAGTCTTCTTCTGTCACACAAATTATTGAGTATAAATATTAGATCTCAGCCAATACCAGGAATAAAATACTTACATAATGGATTATTATCTTCCCTCTTGGAGAATTAGTTGGGGGGAAAAAAGTTTAATAAATAACATGGTTTGCCACTAATAGCAGTGATTCTAGGTGGAAGCAAGCTACTAACCATGTTCCTTTTTCAAAATATAACACTTTCTATTGACATTTCACTATTTAAGATCTTTAGATTCTGTTATCTGTGCACAAGTACATTCACTCAATATTCGCGCCATAAGATATGTCTTCACTTTAGCATGTGTTCTTTGCCTGATCAACTCATTCAAACCCTATAACTTGATATAGATATTGTAGCCTTGAATATTTTAGTATTGCCCAGGTCTTTTCACTGTTTTTTTAGTGCATCAAAGTGGGAAGCAGTGACTATGTAATACTTTTTCTGAGTGTTTTCTGACAAGGAGTTACTTTTCTGTTCTTAACCTGAAGGATAGTAGCAGGAACAATGCCAAGCTAACCAGTTGTAAGTCTTGGGACTTATGTGAAGGAAAATATATTTGACTAAGAAAGAAAGAGAAACAGATTTTACAGAGAATTATCTCTATACCCTTCAGAACTGACTTGCCATTGAAGCTGCTATCCATTGACAGTGGATAGTCCCCTTGATGTCAATGTAGGTGTTACAGTACGAGCGTTGCACATCAAAAAAGGACTCCTTCAGCTGTTAAACGTGCAAAGCAAGGCTTGCCTTTCCTTCCCTCACATATAGTTGAAGGAAAAATAACTGATTAACAGAAAATGAAATAAAAGCAGTGATATTCCTTTGGTACAAGTCATTAAATGTCAGCTGAAAGGATCAGGTGGCCTTGGGAGAGTTTTTGTTGCTTTAAAAAAATATTTTCCTCATTTACTCATTACTGCACAGACAACTGTTAGGAAAGGCTTTATTACAGAAGCTTCAGTATCTTCAGTCACTACTGTTTTCAGCTGAGTCTCTACAGAGCTTTTCTGTGTGGATAACAGATCAGCAGAAGCAACTGTCAATCAGTCCTGAAGACAAGATAAGAAATGGTTGTGGTGGTGGGATTTACGGTCTACCAGGAAATGGCACAATAGACCATAGAATTCCACCATTGTAAAAGTTAAATAATGTTTAAAATAGCAGGAAAAATATTAAAAGTGTTTGTTAATAGAAACTAAGAAAAACAATTAGTAAATCACTCCTTTTACATGTGAGGTTGCATAACAATATCTGTAGAAAAATGCATTGGTTTCTTCATACCCTGAGAACATTTAGCAGTTTTATTCTTGTTCACATTGCGTGAGTCAATGCTGTTTCTTGCTTACAATATTCTTAGCAAGCTAAAATCTGCCAAGTTTTAATGATATTTCTGTAACAATAAAGAAATCTGTGACTTGATGCAGAATCTTTCTGTGATGTTTCTCACAGTTAAAAGGGGACACTGAGAAACTCCCTGTTCAGCAGGAACTCTTTCCCTACAAGTGCAGGACCAATTCTGTGTTTTATTTTCTTGCCCAGAAGATAGCCAAGAAAGAGTATGTTTTTCTGCAAAGTACTGAACAAAGAGCATGGCAATAGTGACATTTGTAAAGAGCTCACAATCTAAGTGAAAGACAAGTCAGACGGCTGGATCTGGAGCTGCAGAAAGCCCAAGGAAACTATGGAACCAGTATTGAGTCATATGAGGAACAGGGGTATCAGCATCAGCTGTATTTAATTCCAGGACTTTGGTCTTAAATTAGGAGCTCCTTGCTGCTAATGAGATCCATTACTCTCATTTTTAGCCATCAGTTAGGCCTCAGATATTTTTTTCAATTTCAGTACTGTTACTGAACTCAATCTACATGATTGTATATTATTAGCAATATAAAGAAGTAAATATTAAAGAAAAGAGGAGGAAAGAATTGGCTAGTTTAAACATTCTTAAACAGTAACTATTCTCTTAG
>VYZX01016019.1:14894-30281 GCA_013401335.1 Brachypteracias leptosomus | reverse complement strand
AAATGTTTCTATTTCTATATTTGGTTGTTGAGAAATTTTCCTTTAAATGGAGATTTATGGGTATTTCAGTTCCAAGGCAACAGAGCAATATTAACATTCTCACATGGGTGTGTGAGTAAAAGTAATCACTAATAACATTGAGAGAATATTAGTAACTGTCATTCAGGGGAGGTTCTTGCCCTCCCCCCCTACATTCCAATTTAAATACATCATCCTCTAAAGCGGGATTTAAAGCCCATCAATACATCTTTCACCTTAAAGACAGACCTATGCTGCATGTTGGGACTCTCTCCAACTCCCTAATGTTGTAGCAGTTTTCACAACCCCTGGTGACTGGCAACAAGAAAGTTTAAGGATGCTCCCTCACTTCACTGTGTAAGACCTGAATAAATACAGCATAATAAGCTCTTTGTGCAAGCTCATCTTTCTCAAAGATTCACAAGAGGTGTATTCAAAACCTAAATGGTCACAAGATCCTTGTCTGATTTTATATCTCTCCCTTCCTTGTAAAATATCTTGCCTTATACAAAATGTATGATCTTTTACACCTCCAAACGAACAAACCATAGTAGGAAAAGTGGAACAAAGCAGTTTTACAAACTCCAGCGTATCATCTAATCCTGAGGTGTAAAGGAAACAGCCTATTATACAGTGAGTTCAGTCCTGACTGAGAAAATCTGGGTTTAGGTTTTTAGACTCCATTATTATCCATCTGTTGCACTCAGTTATCATTAACTTAGAATTTGTCAAGATCCATTAAGACCAATTAACATGTCAACAAGTACAGATATCACAGTTAAATATCCATCTAAAGCCCCCTCATACCTGGGATTACTGAGCATGCACAGAAGCCAGCAGCAGAGACAGGCAAGTCTACTCCACATAGGCACATGCTTTATTAATAATGACCTGGAAGTGACATTTACACAAGGCAGTATTTGAAATTTGGATTATCAATCACTGGGGTAATTCTTAGCTTTAAGTGGAGACTTATGAAGACAAATGGCATAATATAAAACCATTGATGACTAAAAATAAGTGCTGCAGTGTTGTTTTAACCATAACATTGAGGGATGCAAGTAAGATGAGCCACAGTGAATTAATTAATATCTGTTATTAGAAAGGTCGATATAGAGGGGAAGAGGCGAGAGAGTACTTCTGAAAACTGAAGTTCTAAAAACAACCAAAACCAAACCGCAAACATCATCCAAAAAAACCCCAAGCCACACCCTACAAACTCCAAACTCACCACCACTCCCAAAACCCCACAATTTAAGGGATTTTGAAATTTCAAGTCATAGGCAAATGAATAAAACAGTAATTTCAATGTTTTTGGAGTCCAGCTAAGTAAGCTGCTAAACTCATTCACAAACATGCAACGATAGAGTTTACAGTATCAGAACTACCAACCAAGATAACTGTTTCTTTTGGATGACTTCCAGATACATGAATTAACACTTTGTTTAATAGGAATGCATTGTTTTTAAATTTTCTTTAAACATATCAATCACGTATGTCCAGTTTTCTTATTTAAGAGGAGCACAGTGCATCAACTAAATCCTGAGTATTTGAATAGATCAGCACAATTCCAGCTGTTCTTTTTTCATTTATAAAGAAATGTGTTTCAGCAATTTCAAAACTTCTATTGTAAAATATTCCTACGTATACTTGGATCCATTTGAGAGGCATCACTTCAACCTTTCCAAGATACAGACTGAAACTTCTGATATCCAACTTATTCTCCAGTAACAGATCCGCAATGAAGCAATAAAATACATTAAGCTGTCAAAGAAGTACAAACATCCTTTTAAAGAAATACACTCTAATTCAGCCACAACTTGAAATGCTCTGGGTGAAGTCAAAGTGAACACTCACAAACATCCCTGTCCCCCAGTGTCCTGCTTGGTCTAATATTCTCTTGCTACTAACTGCAACAGAAACCAAGACTCCAGAAATGAAAGGCTAACAAATTTTAAGATTGACATGCAAAAAAAAAAAAAAAAAAGAAAGTAAAATTAACTATCATGAACATTTGACTTTTTTTCTCAGCATTTGTTAGTGCTATTACAGCACTACGAGATTATAAGAGGAATTATACAAGCCATTCAAAGTAAGTAATACAAAGATCCCTCAAACTTTTCAGCTAAGGAAAATTTGATTTGGATATAAGTGCACAACCATCTCATGGGCAGCATAAAGTGTTGAAGACCATCACTACAACATAAATCTCTTCCATAGTTCAGCCTAACCCAACAGCCATCCTCTTTTCCTGAGGATAGTTGCTCCCTGGCCCTTGAGCAGGAGCTGGCTCCCTGCAATAGCCACTGCCCTTTTGCAGCAGCCAGAAGGTACCAGGGGCAATACTTCATAGCAAGGCTTCAGAGGAGGTGATGGGGTTTCAAACTCTTAACTATATATTGCTGATATGATGGAAGGCCTTGTAGATTGATGAAACCTCTGAAAGATTTGAATTTTCTTTCGGTTTTGGTTTTCTCTTCATCTTAGCCACACAATTCCCAGGTTAGAATAACATTGCAAGTGGAAGAAACAGAAAAGGTCACAAAATCCCTACAGCTACTGGCCTTGGACACGCTAGACCTCAAACACTTAATACTTTGTAGAGCACATTTCTCCAATAACAGACCACGTGGAGGAAGAGATACATCAGTGGCAAATCTCAGAACCATTCCACACTTCTGAATACTTGGATATTTCCTCTTTTCTCTTTGAAGTGTGATTTCTAACTGAATCAAATAACCCAACCCATCCACATATTTAAGATTGACATGCAAAAAGATAATATTCCAAGCATAGGAAGAAAATATTCAAGAATGCATTGAGTACTTAGAATTTCTACTGTATGGGCTGAAATTTTATCAGAATAACTCTTGAGATTTTGGTATTTATACCCAAACCTGGATCCAATTTTACCCATGATAAACCTTCAAATCTAAGCCTCTGATTTTCGCTAAAACATAAATTCATACTTGCCACTGGGCATCTCTCCTCTATTTATATCCCTAGTAAATTGCTTTAAAAAATCTTCTGTAAAAATGGTTTGTAAAAACAATAAAGGCTTAAGTGAATTATTTACCAAGTTCAATTTGCTTGTTACACAGACTAGACTTCTGATAATTCTAAGAGGAAAACTTGTTTTCTTCATTCTTAAGTTCACATTCTATCTGCTTAGGGGGAGACTTTGAATGCAATTCCAACCAAGATAAGAAATATGTAGACTACAAATCTGCAAACAAGTATTACATAAAGTTATAAGAATATGAACAAAGTTAACATTTAAAGTGGGAAAGCACATTTTAATTCAGCCTAAATTTATCTAAATAAAAAGAAAATCACTTATGACATAAGAGGACTGGCAAGACTTACAAGGGGACAAATGTAGGAATGAGAGACCTTAAAGCACAAAATTATTTAGAGCCTCCCAAAAAGCATCATTACAAAAGCAATAACCCAGGGTCACCCCTGTGCTAGAGCACTCAATTTTTTCCTTAAAAGCATTTGTCTCCCTTTTTATTTATTTTTTAAAGTGGGGACTTCAGAGGCAGTTGTTAAACTAGAAACATCCCTCTTGGTTTGGGATGAAACTAAAAATCAAAATCTTCCTCACTGTAGAGCAATATTACATTTCCCCCCCTTGCAGACTTATTTCATAAAAATGTCAGCTATTAAGTTAACATTATTTAAAGGGCTTTAGCTTGTAGTTACTGAATGCAACCTAAGCTATATCCATAAAGGTCTGACATTGATCCCTGGTTGTATAAAACATGATACAGAGAGGCACTAAATAAATAATCTGTATACTGCTTCCAAAGCATCTCTATTTATCACTGCATTAATGATAAGGATCTGATTTAAAGTGAACCCTAGCGAGGGTCAAACCCGAGCACAAGCTGTAATATGATCTGCAAGAGTGCTGATAACCTGAAACAATATGAAGAAACCCTGTCAGATAAATAAAACAACCCAGTTGTCCATTAAACAGCTCAGGAAGAGGCCAACAAAACCAAACACGGACAGAATGGTATTTATTTATTTATTATTTTGTTAGTGTAAAGCAGCACAGAAAAGCTGCACCTGAAGATCAAGCCAGGCTAAGGAAATAACACTGCACAGAACAGCAAAGACTGATCTTAAAAAAAAAAAGTACAGGCACTCATGAGAAACAGTTTAGATGTGCCCTTGCATCTCTCAGAGAACTCCAGAACTACCACTAACCTCTAAATAATCAGACAATTGTTTTCAAGGCATTACCAAATGTCTAACGTGAACATCTGAGATTATAAATGAAAACTGTATTTTTAGGTTTATATATATTAATTCTTAGAATCTCATAACACGAAACTATCTCTTGACTTACTGAAGAAATCTCACTAATCCTTTCTAAAAAAATCCCAAAGATTTCAAAGTCTTGTGGAAAACCAGGGAAAAACTGAATTTGAGTATAATCTGTCATAAATATGCAGAATAAAAATTCCCAAATCTAGGTTGCCTGCTTGCCCTTTACTGCAGCTCCACCCCCCCAGGGCTCCATCTCCCAACCCAGGGCTTTGCTCAGGCTGGTCTCTAATGTCACTTGCACTGGGGCTATTGGCCAAAGCAATGAGAAGCTCAGGACTGAAACTCAGGAAATTCCCATTGTGCACCCATTCTGCTGTCCTAAAAACTTTGTTATGCCTAAGCATATGAAACTAAACAGCTATATTTTGGTCTTTTTGATAGTTTATAATTTTTTGTGTGTTTGCATTACAGTAAATAAGCAACATCCCATCACTTCAGGCACGGTTTGAACAAACAAGCTCTTTTGGCCTGAAGACCACACAGATGAAATGTCAGGAAGGGAACCCAAAGCACTGACAATTTATCCAGGCCTCAAGCTCATCTTAAAATTTAGAAGGGCTCCCAAATGGTGGTTAATAGCTTTTCCTGACATTAGAATGACTTTTTATTGCTTAGTTACATGAGGATTAGTTAAACAATCTATTTTTAACAGTGGATTTTTTTGGTAATTGATTATGAATTGAATATATATACACAAGCCACGGTGGTAAAAATTTTCAACTCTTGTTTGTACTGGATAGTCTCAAACAAGCCGAGACTGCCATTTAAAAGAAGAAATAATAGTAGCTATAGTAGAAGAAATGTGCATTAGTAGCTCTGGGTAAGGGTTTATTCTACTGGACGCTGTATATCACCTTTACATTGGTGCAGAAAACATTTTCAAATGTCATTTTCTTCCTGCCCACAATGGTCTCATGTGTTTCTCTTTCAGCAAGGTTTATTTCCCCTTCAATTCTCTGCAGCTTTACCCAAATAAATGAAACAAACATACTCTAATCTTTCTGAAAGATAATGAAGAGACACTACAAATACAGAGGCTTATTTGCAAAGCAATGAACATTCCTGTGAGCTTTCCCCCCTCTATCTACCTCCATTAGTGAGAACAAAACCAATAATTATTAGCAAGAGGAAAGAAACCAGGTGCCTACCTGAAAGAAAATATATGAATATTTGAAGTATCAATAGTAAGTAGTGATGAAAGAACTAGAAAAGCAAGCAGGTTGTGAGCAATGGAAGCTATTTAGAAGTGAAAGGACATCAGTGTGATAGAGAATTCAAAAGGCATTAGACTGCAGTGAAGACAAGATGCATGTTAATAAATGCTTGGAAAACAGAAGTGTGTTTACATCTGTGCTTTCAGGTAACCCTGGAGTACTTTTTTTAATATCACTTGGATATTTGAGCACATAGTGTGAGGGTCTGGTATGAAGAGATGTTAATAACTCAGTCACAAAATTCAGTTTCTGAAAAGCTGAATGACAAAATCAGACTTTGGGCTCTAAAATTCACATTCTTCAGTTGTCATATGCAAAAACTTGTGTTTCATCAGAACAGTGGCAGTGGTAGAAGCAGCATCTTTAGACCGTATTGTCATGGCGCAGACAATCGCCACTGAGGAAAACATGGTAGGATGGATTATTTCATCCTGTGTTTTTGCACTTAAATTTCAAGTAGTTTCACAGTCTTTATAAAAAATCATTTAGGATGTATGTATGGAAGAATAGGTTTACCAAGCACTTACAGTGTGGTAGTAAATGCATAACCAACTAGAACTCTGCCTAATGAGATCCTCTACTGAAGAGCACGGGTGTGAGCAGCTGAGCTTTTCTATACTAACTACAATTCTTGGTAAATACCAAAAGTCAGTCACACAAAGGTGAAAAAGATATTTAAAGGAATATAACAAAGAAAGATGTAAGCTAGCCTCATAATTCTGATCTCTGCCATAATTACTAAAAACACAGAATCAAACATTTCATAAAAGTAACCATTTTAATAAAACAAAGTATAATTGATCTCTCTGAAATTGCTTCCAATTACTTTGAAATGCTTAACCTTGAACTTTACACAGTTTATGCATTGGCTTAAATTATAAACTTAATGGTTAAGTTAATGGTTCTAATTCACTTTGAATTCTAACTCATTTTCCAAAGAGGCCCACTAGGTTTTCCAACCCAGAGATGCAGGCCAGGGGTACTGCCCCATTAAAGTCACTCATTCTGGAATCCAGTTGTTAGAGTTGTAGAGTCTTCTCAAGTTTACACATCTAAGAATCTTTTCCTTTTTATAACAACGTATGTTATAAATGTAAAAGAAAAGAGTAGTTCCCCAAACAATTCATTTGACAGTCAAATGTGACATGACAGCTTCTCAGTAACAAGATTTCTGCTGACACAGGAGTTAATTTTGGCCCTGCTGCCACATTATGCAGGTGCCAAACAATTCACTCCATGCAAAAGAGATAAATTGCATTTTTGGACCGGACAATTCCGTGTTTGCACCACAAGACATACCAGGAAACTTTACACTCAGGTCCTGTCCAGACTAACAATCTGAGAAAGTCTGATTTTTCTAATGTGTGTGAATGTCTCAGTCCCGTAGGTTTATGAGACCCGTGTCCTGCCACCTGGAGTTCTGGCTGCCTGAGACAGGTCCCGTGTGTGGCTGGGGCAAAGGCAAACTGGAGCTTTCTCTCCAAGGTCACTATTAATTACTCTGCTGTTCAGCCCTCTCCATTTGTGTTAAGTAAAAACATGTTAACAAGATGATTACACACCTCTTTCAAGGAATAAAAACATTTTGTTGTCTCAAACTCCGTTAGAACTGCCTGCTCAGGACTCTCACTTGCTCTGCAGGTCTCTCTCAAAGATACAACAGCTCCACAAACATCTGTTCTTCCAAGCTTCATGCTGAAGCCTCCACTTACATCTTTTACAGAGCTGTGTGCAGTTCATTTTATTTCTATGAGTCAGGAATTATTTCATTAAAATATCCATTTAATAGAAACTTGATGAAAAAATGGGTTTCATTTTGCAAACCTGAGAAAATATTAGAAATAGAGCACTGTTAAGGAGGACACAATAAAACCCAATATTTGTACATTATTAATGATCTTGGGTTTTTTGCTTTTCAGAAGACTGCAGCTCCAGACAATTGTGTATCTGTAATTTTGCAAATCACTTTTAACACGTATTTAGGTAGAACACGTTGAAAGTTGTTGATGGCTTAAGGAAGCCAAAATTTCCCAATACAGGCCAGTTACGTGATCACTTCTGAACAACTAAATATTACTACAAAATCGGCAGTAATCAAGGGTACAGTATGTTCTTAGTGCTCAGCCTAAGAGGGATGCCTGCAGTAAATGAAAAAACATACCTATCATTTGAGAACTGAAGGCCTGTTGGAGGGTAGTTTACAATTATAGAGGTAATTAGACTCATGTAATATACTTGAGATTCTCTCTGCCTCCATGCCTTGGTAATAGCAGGGACCTGTGTGTGTATGCTGGGAGCTGCAGCCCCTGTGACACGGGGTGTCTGACACACCCAGCAAAGCACCTCCAGGAGAGGGCCAGGCAGGGGCAGAGGCAGAAGCTTCTCCCTCTCTTCCACTGTCTTTTATTCAACATCTGCTCTCCCTGGCAAGCATCTCAGTGGGAACCTGAGGAGGATAACTTCCAAAACTGCAATCATTTTGTGAAGTTCATGTGGGTAAAGCGAGGCTCCTTTTTCTCCACCCACAGAGCATCCATCCATACAAAGGATCCTGAACGATACTGTATCCTATGTACTTCATTACATGTATAGCCTGGGTTGTCCCCACCAATTATCACAGCTCCTGTCATACACACAACTAGGATTTATGGTTATGATCTTTATGCAACTAGATCTCTGGCTTGCAGCAAAACCTTTGGCTGCAGCTGGATTTTAGGAGTATGCTAGACTTCAAAGCACTCACCAATCTCATTTCCTATTGATAGAGGTGCCCTGCATTGCCAAATACTTCTATAAAAATTCACTTATTACTTATTACAAATGAAAAGGCAGGTCATAAAAATATCCAGAAGATACCCTGAACTAACCCTGAAATATTGGATCAAATTGTTTTCTCAATGACAGAAGAAGAAAATATTTTTAATTCTTTATTTAAGACTGAGCAAAACATTTCATTTGGAGATGCTTCTAAGGAAAACAAGGGACACAACTACATCCACAAAGATGACAAAAAGAAAGTAGTGATCTTTCCTCATTTCTCTTTCCCTTCTCCCTTGGAGAACACATGCCTAAATCTCCCACTTCCCGAGAATGCCCTAATTAACTGCTTGTGGTATAGAGCTCCACCTTTTGCAGATTTTCGTGCCTGCTCCAGCAAACGTTTACCCTTGGAGGTAAAAAGTGCAGGTTCAAATCCATCTAAACAAAAGAAATCTGAATTTTCAATTTTTTTTAAGGAAATGCAACCTACACATAGACTGATAAGAAATCAAGATGATGGCAGGTTAATTTTGGACCACCAAATCTACATTTTTCAGCTACTATAAGATTCAAATAAATTCCAACAGCTCTGTCACTAAGCCAGCTGAACTCTACACCTCCCAAAAAGGCTGCATACCACCAGTCTTGTTTTACTATTGTAATACTTGTGGTAAAAAGGAATTTAACTCATTAACCACCTAAAATAAATGCTGAATAATTTTATTAAAGAGAATGGAGACTTGCTTTGCACACAGCCACAAATCTGACCTGCTGACATTTCCCAAAAAGCTACTTTGTGTTTTCTGCCCTGACAAGAAATCCCATGTGCTCATATTGTGTCACACTACAGAAGTAAGTCAGCCGTGGATTAACTTCCATATGTTCTTTTAATTGATTTAACAAATATAGATAAGATAAAGATACTTATGTGGCATTGTAAAGAGCACAGACTAAGACCTGGTCACCTTCTGCACCTTCCCGTTCCAGACCTTTGTGGGCATTTCTTGTGACAGGAGTTGGCTTTGCAGCAGGTATGCAGGAATTTCAGGAGGGTGATAGACAAGAGAGGGCAGTTTCAGGTTAAGTTCTTTTCTGAAGTTAGTATCACAATCATGCAACTTTCAAAATCCTTCCACAGTTGCCCTCTTTACAGTTTAAAAAAAATACTAGTTGTATGTTTCCAAGCTTAATTACTACAATTTCACTTCTATGTGGATTTATAATCCGTTTTAATCTGCCACAGAACTCACCCTTTAAAGGCAACATCAGCTTTCTAGACACCCCTGAGAACTAGAAGCCTCTAAAATAATATTTTACTGTCCCTTTGCAGACATGATCAGCCCCAGACTGAGTAGTTTCAGTTTGAATCTTTGAATGCATGCAGGCGTTTGTTTCTTTTTGGCCATCCCACGTTACATGCTGAGACAGTGACGATCTGTGGGAATTCAGTAACCCGTTCAGAATTCTACATTTTATAAGAGACAAAATGTCAGATGTGGTCAGCTTCCTACCCTTTTATTGCTGACTTTTATTATTCATTCCTGCCTCTTACTGCCTACACCTCCCCAGCAAACGTTCAAAATTCTATTCAAATTGCAGAAGCTAACTTCCTCTGCAGAGAATAATACAGATTCAAAGGAGGACAAGTGTTGTTTATTAGCAATTATCATGAAAGTCCTTCCTGTAATTAACCTCAGCTTCATGGACACTACTATTTGCACTTCAGCTATCTCATAAACAGGGGCCACATTTCCATTATTGTTAGGGAAGATGAGTCATTGCAGAAGAATGCTTATCTCAAGTCAGTTTTAACTAGCTTTTGTCTGCATGAGATATTAGTCACTGGTACCTACAAGATTACAAGAAAAGTCTGGATTTGGGCTTTTTAAAAGCCTCTTTCTTCTTCCTTTAGTATATTCAGAATGCATCAGTAACAGCACCAGAGCTGAAAAGTATATAAAATTCTCTTTTCAGTTACACGTACACTTTGCCTGTATGATCACTGAATCATAACCAAGAAGAATTCCAGATTCTGCCCAGCTAACGGGAGGTCTAAGGCACTGAAAAACCCAACATTCACTCTGCAGGCCATAAAGAGACAATGGTGAAGGATTTGTTTTAACATTTTTCAAGCTCTCAAAGAGAGACGAGCTACAAATCAGTGCAGTGATGTATGCCTTTAGCCTGACAAAGAAAGAAATCCCTAACAAATCCCCATTTTATTCGCAACACAAAATATGAAAATACCACCACAATGCACATCCCTAGAGTTCTGCTTTGTACTTTCCTTCATATTTATAATTGAACAGTCTGGACATTAGGAGATGTTAATGAAAACGCTCATGGAACCTAAGTGTATCTCAATTCCTTTAAACTAAAATGACTAAAAATCCAACAGCCCCTAATCCTGCAAAAATACAGGCAGGTGGAATTTCCATCATGGATTTTAACAGGTGACAATCTGCATGGAACTACGTGCAGGTATTCACCACAGCACCCAGGCCCTTCTCAAGGGCATTCAAGAACATCTTTACATGTTTTGCAGAAACTGAATGAGCAGAAGGTGAAGTTAAAGCCTTACTAGTAATACAGGATTAAACAACATAGTTGTGGTTCTTTCAACCTGACTCTATCCTATATTTAGATCTGATTCCAACATTTACCAACTTTGCCTATTTAGCGTATCAGGCTATCAAACAGAACTCCTGGAAAAATAAAAAACTCTAATTAAGATTAACTGGGACTTGAAATGCTTCCTATACTCATTGTTTTGAGTAACTTCATTTCACATTTCCAAGTGCTAATTCCAGAGAGTTACATCAAAGTCTGCAGAAAATTGTATAAAATGTGAAGTCGGGGATGAGAATATTCCTCTACTTTAAATACAAGTTTATTGGGCGTTTGTCACTTGACTGTTATTTTTCTCTTGTGGGAGATGACAGGTAACAGCAAGATGGAAGAGCAGACCTGGATTACTGCATGGAAAAGCATCTGCATCTGTACATCCACTTCACTGCAATGGCAAGATTCAGAAAAAAACCTTTTTCCTTTAAGCATTTTTGAATGCTGTTAATACAGATTACGTTTGACCAAAACGAAGTTGAATGCCATTCTCTTGACGAGATTCTTTTCAATGTATACAGTGCACTAACTGCAGACATAAATTGTGTACAAGCTTGGTTTTCTCTTTCCCAGTGGGTGTGGCAACTGAAGCCTGGACCTTTGCCACGTTGGTTGTGCAATTCAGATCACAGTCCTTACAGAGCCGGATGGCCAGTGCCCCAGCATACTAATGCAGCTGCCTACTAGACTGGCCATTGTCAGCATTTTATCAACTCAAGTCAAACCGTGGTTTAATGTCAGAAAATACCATTCCATGGGATTTTATGATTCAAAGATAACTTCCAGTCTCATCACCTATTACTAATAGATAGTTTTGTAAACTCACCAGTAAAGTTTTCAGCTCCTGTAACAGTGACATTGAATTTGAAGTTCTCAATCTATTAGAAAGAAGACACAGCTTCTATCCTCTCCTTTTTTTTCTGTAGCCCATGAGTAATACAATTCTATGCTCTTAAGTCGTGCATAAGAATTACCTAAGAGTTTGTTACAAGACAAAAGAGAAATTAGCTATGTAGTAATATAAAAAGAAATCACCATTGCACTTACACAATTCCTCCAAAACATCAAATGTGATTTCTTTAACCAGTTCTTCTCTTTCAGCACTTACACATCACCATATTACACAATTTTTAAAAGAATTAGAAGAAAGAAATCACAAGCAATTGAACTATAGCTCATTATTTTTCAGCATCACACTAAAAATTAACAAACCCACTGTATTCAAAGTTTTCTTGAAGTTTTAAAAGAATTTTTTTATTCGTAAAGCTTTTATCATAAAAATAATTCTTCATGAAGAAATGGGAAAAATCCCATGACAAGGTTTGTACACTTGGAAGAGCTGCTGTGATAAGCTCTACATTTTCAGCAAGGAGAATAACATTTTTAAAAGATGCTACTAGTTTTGGAAATAATTTCTCTTTTTGCATGCACATCAGGAGCAGGAATAACTTTTTGAGCTTTAAGGCACTGCCAGGGATTATATGGAATGAGCTCTGTTAGCTTTCTGTCTGGCTTTTAAAGCGTACTTAATTACAACGAAATGGTACTTTGCTCTGTCAACAAGTTGTGGAGTCACTTGCTCAACCTTTTTCCTCTCATTCCCTCTGCTATCCCTCTTCTCTGGTCCTGTTTAATTTTTTGCATTTCCTGATTTTTATCTTGGGAAAACAAAAGGCAGCTGCACTAAGTTACACGAAGCAGCAAAGTGACTCTGCTAGTTAGTGATTTGCAGGTTCGAAACAGTGAGTTGTGTGAAATGAAAAGGGGAGTGTCATGTTGCAAAAACTCTTTTCTCTCCCCTTTCTACAGCTGTATTTCTAATCAGCAGAAGATACATCTTGCTTGGAGTCAACCCCCTTTCTCCCTGCACATTCTTAACCTTCTATCTTATGCATGGATCACTGGTTAGCTTAGAAATGCACAGACACAAAAGGGGGAACTGACATGTGAGGTTTGATGGCAATAATGGCTGTTTATAAGCCTAATCCATCACATTTAGTGGACACCTCCATTTTTGTCCCTCTGAAAAGGTATAAATAATAAAATGGTATAGCTTTGGCTCAGAGGTGCCTTGATAAATATTTTAACTATTTACAAGATCACATCAATAACAAAAGAAGCATCTGTACCATCCATACAGAGGCCTCCCAATCATTAGAATAGTACCCAGATGGTTCTTACAATTCATCAACAATAAAATATCTTCATGACGGAGCTTTTGTGACATCACTGATATTTTTATATGACACTGTTCAATACTGCACACTCGCATTCTTTTCCCCAAGAACATCTCAGTGCATATTCTTTCCTTCTCAGAAAAAAAAGAAAAGAAAAGAAAAGAAAAGAAAAGAAAAGAAAAGAAAAGAAAAGAATATATAAAAAAAGAAAAACCATTAAAGATCCACATGCAAGGTAGATCCAGCTGCAATCGTTCTCTCCAAATAACCAAGGAGGCAGATTAGTAAGGTTTCTCTTTGAGAAGCACATTATCTGGAATACATCAAGGTTAGCACTGTGTCAAATCCTTTGAGAAGCTCAGGCTGCTATTGGCTCCTTTGCAGTAGCAGTTGGTAGTTTGATTTCACTCTGTATCAGCACTGCATCCAAACAGCAGCATGTCATACACAGTAACACAACCTGGCAAAGGAAATTCAGCAGGCACAAAATGAACCTGATGGGCTTCCTATTTATGTGACAAGCCAACTCTGAGGTTAAATGATGTTTATTTACTTTCCTCATAAAGCAAAATCCTTGGGAGTGGACACACACAGGTATATGGACAGCATTACAGATCTTGGTTTTATCTCACTAGAGGCTTTGCATACCTGGCTTTTAGGTGTCACATCAAAACCAACAGGAATAAACCAGGCCATTTTAGAAGTGTGCTGAATACTTACCCATACATCTAAAACATTTCATACTGACTCAGTCTCATGGAGAAATTTTAGCTGAAATTGGTAACAATTTTTAATAAGGCCAGTCTCCAGTTTTTGGTTGCTTTTAATCTTATTCATGCCTACTATAAACCAGGCTTGGCTTTAAATAGTCTTGCCTAAAGAATTTACTAAGTTCAATAATATTCCTATCATTGAAGTTTCAATCACTAAGTTAAAAATCTTCCTTAAATGTTACTTCAGATGGCTCAAACTGTTATTTTACCAAGTCTATACACCAGTACTAAATCTTTTGTCTCTAATTGATCAAAACCATGATAAAAAAACTAAATTGCACAAGCATAAACTGTATAGAAGCAATAACCAAGGTAAGAAAATGAACACTGGTTCTAAATTATCATTCTTTCTATCCCTGCACACACACACGCACACAGAAAGAGAGGAAAATGTGAAANTAAGACAAAAGAGAAATTAGCTATGTAGTAATATAAAAAGAAATCACCATTGCACTTACACAATTCCTCCAAAACATCAAATGTGATTTCTTTAACCAGTTCTTCTCTTTCAGCACTTACACATCACCATATTACACAATTTTTAAAAGAATTAGAAGAAAGAAATCACAAGCAATTGAACTATAGCTCATTATTTTTCAGCATCACACTAAAAATTAACAAACCCACTGTATTCAAAGTTTTCTTGAAGTTTTAAAAGAATTTTTTTATTCATAAAGCTTTTATCATAAAAATAATTCTTCATGAAGAAATGGGAAAAATCCCATGACAAGGTTTGTACACTTGGAAGAGCTGCTGTGATAAGCTCTACATTTTCAGCAAGGAGAATAACATTTTTAAAAGATGCTACTAGTTTTGGAAATAATTTCTCTTTTTGCATGCACATCAGGAGCAGGAATAACTTTTTGAGCTTTAAGGCACTGCCAGGGATTATATGGAATGAGCTCTGTTAGCTTTCTGTCTGGCTTTTAAAGCGTACTTAATTACAACGAAATGGTACTTTGCTCTGTCAACAAGTTGTGGAGTCACTTGCTCAACCTTTTTCCTCTCATTCCCTCTGCTATCCCTCTTCTCTGGTCCTGTTTAATTTTTTGCATTTCCTGATTTTTATCTTGGGAAAACAAAAGGCAGCTGCACTAAGTTACACGAAGCAGCAAAGTGACTCTGCTAGTTAGTGATTTGCAGGTTCGAAACAGTGAGTTGTGTGAAATGAAAAGGGGAGTGTCATGTTGCAAAAACTCTTTTCTCTCCCCTTTCTACAGCTGTATTTCTAATCAGCAGAAGATACATCTTGCTTGGAGTCAACCCCCTTTCTCCCTGCACATTCTTAACCTTCTATCTTATGCATGGATCACTGGTTAGCTTAGAAATGCACAGACACAAAAGGGGGAACTGACATGTGAGGTTTGATGGCAATAATGGCTGTTTATAAGCCTAATCCATCACATTTAGTGGACACCTCCATTTTTGTCCCTCTGAAAAGGTATAAATAATAAAATGGTATAGCTTTGGCTCAGAGGTGCCTTG
>VYZX01016015.1:65519-79702 GCA_013401335.1 Brachypteracias leptosomus | reverse complement strand
GTGTGAAAAAGACTGGTAATGAAGATAACCACAAAGGAGTTGGGGACAGTGATGAGCAGAACTAATTTTGGCAAAGAAATGAAGCGGACTTTGATAATGATGTGGATGCTCTGCTGGATGGTAAAGAGATAGCGCTGCAGAATTTCACCATGTAATGATAAACCTTGGGGAGAAGCTAGTAGATGAAGAAGTGGATAAAACGCATTAAACTAGGAAGAGCGTATGTAAGTGGTAACAATGAAGTGAAGATTGTATAAAACATGAAATTTCTTGTTACTGTTTGTATGTATAGTAACCCTGCCATGTAAAAGTTTTTTTCTTCACAGTTTAAAGAATTTGTATGTACAGTAGTTGGAAAACTATGCCTTTGTGCTTGGGGTAGTATGGAGGTTGTGAATTATCCATAGGTCAGGGGGATGAATGAAGTGCTGGGGCTTGAACTGTGGGCCCAGGAATTGACCTCTGGATGAGTCACAACCCAGCAACATGTTTTGTTCTCCAAGGCCCCAGAGGCAGAACCTGGCCCACCTGTGTGTGACCATACCTTCCCCCAGGTGATTGTGGTTGGTGTGGTGGGTGAGGCTAGAGTTATATTGACTGGGAGCCGACCAGTTTGAGAGAAGTAACAAGGGGCTGATCAGTTTGAGGAGAGTTCCTGTTGGGGGTGGCTTGCTGAGCTCTCTCTCAGTGGTGTGTTTCCCCTTAGCTGATTTGAGATGGAGAAGGGCAAACAGATGAAGAATAAAAGATGAAGGTATGCTGAGGGGATGTTGCTGAGTTTGGTGTTGGCCTGAGGAAGAAGAGAGCTGGCAACACATCTCCCCATATATGCTTCTAGTCAGTTGCAACTAAGGCTTTCTTAAATTGGAAGTGATATTGTTGCTCCAATACTGGTTTTTTCATTATATTTTTCTGATTATCTGTAGTGATGCTAACAGAAGATCATTGTACATTGTGGAGTAAGTGTATAGGGTGTCCATAGCAAGGTGCTGGTAGTGGGGGCACTGCAAAGGTGACCTCTGTGAGGAGAGTGCAGTGCTGCCCCATACTGGACACAACTAATTCTAACTAGTTCAAATGGACACATCACAGGGGACAGCTGAGTCTGTCAGCTAAGGTGGTGGCACCTCAGGGAAAATGTGTTTTAGAAAGCGCAAAGCAGCAGACAGACAGACAGAAAAGGGAACCAAGCAGCTGGGTAAGCATTTGGCTGTCAGCCAGAGCTAATCTGCCACATGGGCACTGCCACATGTTGTGCTTTGCTGTGCTATGCTGCAGAATCACCTACCATAATGCTTAGTTGAGCAGCTGTCTCTCTTTCAGTAGCTACAGGTAGAGGTAAGTTGAGAATCATCTTGAACTGCACCAAAACCAACTGGAAAGCCAACGTGAACTTCTACATTTCCAAAGCCAGGCTGAGCAGACCTGCTAGAGGTCAGAGTGTAGCCACTGCATAACCCCACTGATCTCTCTGCAGAGCCCACACAGTACATGAGGGCAGAATAAAGCCCTAGCTTTGGTTTGCCAGACTTTTCCTGCCTCCATAATATTATTAGTATACTTAAGTGAATTCAGTACTAAGCTTCTCAGTTTTTTGACTGAATTATTTAGTCCCAAATGTTCAAATCAGCTTGAATATCTTTCATAATAACAAGAAGCTATTGGCAAAAAGGTTTTTTTCTTTAGCCTAAGTTTTATGAAAAAGTAAACCAAGCATCCCACATTGTTTAATTTTCTATGAATTCTTGATTCCAGAAGCTCTTCACCTAAGCACATCCAGTATCTTCATAAATGTACAACTTACTGAACAATCTGGTTTTTTGAGTTTGTCAGAAATGTACAAAAAAATACAGAATACCACACTGTGAATTACCAGTGTAGTAAGTAGTATGATGTGTATTAAGTAAATGTTATTTGACTGTTAAAATATATTCCAAAATTTATAGATATTTGAGAAATGTGGGTATACTGGGTCTGACTGGGACAGAGTTGTAGCAGACTATGGAAAATGGACAAATAATTCTAGACTTGAGAAGCCTGACAAAGAGGAACTCAGAAGAGTTGCAACTGATGAAAACAATCAAAGGCACAATATGCAAAGAGGTTAAAGAAATGCAATCCTAGCAAAGGTTTACCACTCCATAAAAGGTTATGTATATAGCACAGTATAATCTATTCCAAATTAATAAAATTCTAGATATGTATAGGGTGCCTCAACTCAAAGCACCTATGTATGGGGAGGGGAGGAGCACGACAGACCCATCATATAGATGTGTGGGTTTTTACTAGATTTAGTATACAAGAAGTCCTAATCAAGAGGAAGAAGGATGTCTTCAGACATCAGGATGTCTTCAGAACAAGAGAAGCAGAGAAATGCTGGCAGCTGAATGCCTGAAGATCTGAATAAGTGAAACCTAGAGCTTCTGAATACGGGACTCATTTATTCCAAATTTATAGCACTTACTGATATCTGCCTAAACAGTAAAATCCAGGTAAATACAACAGCATCAATATTAATGTAATTAAATTTACCTTTCTAATAAACTTTTTTTTAATCTGTACTGTAACAGGAAATTTTGATTCATAGACTTCCCTTTCTTCCTCTCTGACTTTTCTCAGGTTCCAGCTGTCCTTTTCTGTTTTCCATGCCACGGAAACTTTGCCTTTATTTATCCTGGATGAGGGTAGGAATAGCTTGTGAAGCTTGGTTTATTTATATATAAACTCTGAGATATCTAGGATGAGTATTCCTTGGTCCTATCTGGAGCTCTGGTTTTAAGTCCCCTAAAACTTTAAGTTATATACAGTTTTCTAATCAAAGTGTATGAAAATTCATTAAAGCTATTGCAGTTGAGGCAGTTGATAGTTGTGCAACTAATTAATCATCAGGTTTGAGTTTTCAGTCCTTTAACCTCTGAAGAAAGCTAAAATAAGAGCCCACTTGTGTTTCCAGTATAGAAAAAGGGTTGCATCAAATGCATCCTGCCAAAGCTCCAAGTGTGGTTGATACATATTTGCCTACAATAAACAAGAAAACTCTGAGTTGAGAAAAAAAAAAAGTGTTCAGATATGTATACCTCTTTCTGTATCTACACTTCCATGGGTCTAACTGCTCTCAGTAAAAAAAAGTACAAAAATTATAAAGAATAATGATCAGAGCACTGAGCTTCAGGGCAGTCTGAAGCAGCTGCATGCTTTTATTATAACAAAGCTTGCTCGGTATGGTTTTACTAGCACAGGTGGTACTGTACATTATTCTTCCTAGAAAAGAGTTATTACATTGCATTATCCCCATCATTCAGAATTACAGCATTCTTCTTTTCAAAGGAGGCAGTTGAGATGAGGTTTGTAACTTGAACTGGGAGAGTGTATGCTGTTACCTGGAAGATGATTAACTGTAATTTGATGCAACATGAAACATTTGCAAAAGTGAGAACAATAAAATCAGTGAGACAAACAAATGAGCCATATGTTCAGTTATCTATCACCAGGAGGTGTACTAGGAAAAGGGTGCTGATCACCTGACAGAGCATTTTCTGAATATATATATTACTAATTTAGGACTAGGATCTTTACGTATGACAATCACTCATGGTTAGCTTACACATCAGTTTTTGAAATTTTTTTAAATCATTATTTCTTATTGCTTGTATGGAGGAATTTGAGCATTTCTCACTAGTCTATAAGCACTGCTAGCAAAGTAAGGAAACCTAACTTTCAGAAAAAAAATCTTTAATATTCAGGAGTTAATCTTATCATTTTATCAAGAAATACATTCATATCTACAAATATATATGTCACCAATTAGAAAGCAATTAACAAAAGAAATGTAAATTAAATGGATGGAATTATTTCCTGCTTTATTTTACAAATCTGGCCCTTGAAGCAATCAGCAACTAAACAAAACTCTGACAGTTTCTTTGAATGTTTCATGTTATTCATAGCAGAATTACAAATAAAATTACAAAAATATTTCTGCATTTGTCAAATCTAAATAGTTTTAACTTGCTGTAACTGTTCTACTTAGGTAAAGAATAGTGACATCTTTTCTTTTCCCTTTTTCCTATGTTATTCTGTGACTTGCTTTTCTGTGCAAAAAAATGTTTGAGTCTGTCTTTCTTTCTTTTATTACTGTACAAATACAAACACTTTTGTATGAATAAGAAAACTTCAAATAAACTGTGAATTTTTTTCCTGAACGTGGTCAATAGCTTTCCTCCTCATAATGGTTTTACAAAATAATCTATCAGAAAATTATTCACATTACCTGCAAATACATTATTCCCTGGGACCTATCAATTTTTTTTGACAGAATTTCTGACTTTGAAGATGGAAACAATAAGAAATTAAAACCTTTGAATTTCAAGCATCCTTTGTTTTGATAGGTTTTTAGGAAATTCACAAATTTCACCAGAATTTTTTCTTTCATTTTATAAAATGTGTAACTAAACTGCTTATATCTTAATTACTTTTACATGTCTGTTGACTTTTTCACATAGACAAAAATTAAATAGAAAGCTTGTAATCCTCTTTCTCTGCAAATATTGCTGTAAACCCCTTTTCTTTGGGGCTTAACAGTTTGTGCTTCAAGGGTCCAAAGCCCAGCTCTCATCTGGCCCAGTAACATAACCTTGCCTTTGACTTCTAAGAAAACCATTAAGTTATGAGAGAGAGTTGTGGGAAAGAGGACAGAAAGATAAAAATTACAGCCAGAGGTATCTCTATTCAGAGAAGATCATTAGTAGCTCAAGAATTCAAGGAGAAAAGTACCAGAATGGAAAAATACAAAATACTAAACAAAGAAAGCTAGTTGAGTAGCTAGGAATCACTGGGGCTTTGGATCAAGTCATCAGTGTCACCAGTGATGACAGCTAGTGAGACCTAGTGACTTGGCAGCACTGAGGACCTCTTCAAGTAGTGATAAAGGTTGCCCCTGCACCTCCTGACTGATGCCTTGCAGCCAATAAAGAATTTTTGTGTGCCTTTAGAGTACTGATGAGCAAAATAATGTTTAGCCTAGTAGATCTTTAAACCTTAGCTATGTTTTGCATGTATTGAGCTAATAAATAATTGCTTTTTACATTACAAGTTATGTATATATTACTTGTAGAGTCCCTCTGTACCATACAAAAGATGCCTTAATAAACTGATCCTAATGAGGAGAGGGAGCAGGGTTCAGTGAAAAAAAGTCTCATATTATGTGTTTCTCATTGAACACCACATAAGCAAATCAGCAAATGAAAATAAGGATAAGTATGGGTAGAAGCAAAGTATCAGAGGTTTGGCCTTCTATGGCAGAATTTTGTCCTTTTAATAACTGCTTTCTACATACAGTTTTGAGGTTTTGCTTTTTACTTACTTTTCTAAAGGAAAGAAAAAATAGGAAACCTAAAAAAAGTTAATATGACCTACCTTTTTAAGGAAAGGCTGATGCATGCTAAGTAAAGGACAATTTAAAACTCCTGTGTGTTTTCTCCTCATCTGTTAAGTTCCCTGGGGTTTCTAAAAGCTACTGGTTTAGCAGGAATGCTGGCAGCTAAAAGCTGCATGAACATTAGTTTTCTTTCTACAACTGGATGAATTGCAAAGAAAACAGAAATTGAACTTCTTGAGATTCTAGACCAAATTTCAGTTCAGTCAGGTTCTTTACCTTTTAGTGTTTATTTTCCATGAATGAGTAGCTGAGATTAACTAGATCAGACAGAAAAAATTTCTACAAAAGTTTATCATTGAATTGAACAACCCCATCAAAGTGCTGGGGTCTGGGCTGTTGGCCCTGAGTTGGAGTTGATCTATGGATGAATCACAACCCAGCAACTTGTTTTGTTCTCCAAGTGGTTCCCCAAGGCCCCAGAGGCAGAACCTGGCCCACCTGTGTGATGATTTGTCTTCCCCCAGGTGATCATGGTTGGGGTGGTGGGCGAGGCTACAGCTATATTAACCAGGAACGGATCAGCTTGGGAGAAGCAAGGAGCANTGGGTACAAGCTGGAGCATAGCAGGTTTCAGGTAAACATAAGGAAAAACCTTTTCATGGTGAGGGTGACAGAGCACTGGAACAGGCTTCCCAGAGAAGTTGTCGAGTCTTCTTCTCTGGAGATCTTCAAAACCCACCTGGATGTGTTCCTGTGTGACCTGATCTCGGTTATCCTGCTCTAGCAGGGGGGTTGTACTAGCTGATCTTTCAAGGTTCCTTCCAACCCCTGACATTCTGTGATCCTGTGTAATTTTTTTAGGACTACAATATTTGTAATTCATGTCCAATTCATTGGTTACTGTGCTGAAAACACATGAAGCAACTCACAAACTAAGGTTTTGTGCTGTACCTCTGAGACTATAATACAATAATCCTAAACTCAAGGGAGAAGGAACTCTTCAGATATAAGCCTGTGTGCTGAATTTGTTTGGATATTTAATTTTCTTCGTAGTAGCTAGGATGGGGCTAAGTTTTGGATTTGTGCTGAAAACAGTGTCGAAAGCACATGGATGTTTTAGCTATTGCTAAGCAGTGCTTACACAGAGTCAAGGCCTTTTCTCCTTCTGTAGTGGGTCTGACTGAGCTGATTTTCCCCATACAGCCCTCATGCTGCAGTACTGGGAACCAGAGGGTGTTGATAACACACCCATGTTATGACTATCAGTGCTCACACAGCACCAAAGGTACGGGGAGGGGGCAAGATCTGGGAGGGGATACAACCTGGACAGCCAACCCGAGCTGACCAATAGGATATTCCATACCATATGACGTCAGCTCAACTATAAAGGAAGGAGGACGGGGGGATTCATCGGGGGAAGACGCTTGTCTTCCGAGCAACCGGTACGCGTTCTGGAGCCCTGCTTCCTGTGACAGGCCTGACACCGCCTGCAGACGGGAAGTAGAGAGTAACGGCTTTGTTGCTCTTGCTTTGCGTGTGCGCGGCCTTGCTTTCTCTGCTGTTTATTAAAACTGCTTCTTATCATAACCCACGGGTTCTTCTTTTCCATCTTATTCTCTCCCTGCTTGCCTTGCTGATGGAGGTTTTGGGGGGAGGGTGGGAGTGATAGAGGGACTAGAGGTGGGCACTGGGCACCCAGCCAAGGTAAACCCACCACACCTTCTCACCCCACCAGTGAGCAGTCTGGGGGTGCATAAGAAGCTAGGAGAGGACACAGCCAAGACACAACAGACTAAAGCAATATTCCATGTCTTATGACATCATGCTCAGCATATAAAGCTGGGGGAAGAAGAAGGAGAGGGGGTACTTTTCAGAGTGATTGCATTTGTCTTCCCAAGAAATCATTATGTGTGATGGAGCCCTGCTTTCCTAGGGATGGCTGAACACCTGCCTGAGAATGGGAAGTAGTGAATGAATTCCTTGTTTTGCTTTGCTTGCATGGATGGCTTTTGCTTTACCTATTAAATTGTCTTTATCTCAACCCATGAATCTTCTCACTTTTACTCTTCTGATTCTCTCCTCCATCCCACCAGGGGGAGTTGAGGAAGCAGCTGTGTGGGGCTTAGTTGCTAGCTAGGGTTAAACTAGAACATCTTGATTTAACCTGAGTAGGCTACACAGCCATACAGCAAACAGGAACAAAAAGCCCCAGCCACTAGGAGGGAACATTTCTTCCTCCCTACACGTTTATATTGGTAAAACCTTGCTTGGAATATGGTGGTGCATTCTGGAGGCTTTCAGCTACCCCTCCTCTCCCAATTCTTACCCTTTATTTAGTATAGTGAAAGTCAGAGCTCACATAAATTATAAACTGCAAGAACTATAGGTAGGGTTCTTTGCAAGCTGCCAAACCCCAGGATGGGAAAAGGTGCAGTCAGGGCCCTTGTACTTGCAGTCTATATTTGCAGATCATTTCAAGACAAAAACAAGGCTCAATTCTGAGTTTCTTTTCCTATGTTAACCATGGAAGCTTCCTTCTATTTTATGTTTTTCTGCCAATTCATGGATGAGTTATGGAGTTAATTTTATTAATTTTTTTTTGTTCAATAAAATTCAAGACTAAAACACAATATGATCTTTGTGATTCAATGCCATGATTTTTCAGAATTAATAATTAAGTATGATATTACCTAAAATATAGTTTCTGAGGCCTAAAACAATATTCAGAATCTTGCAGTATGCCACAAATTTCCGCACCATTCATGGAGAAAATACTGACCACAGAGCTGCCTTTTTCACAATCAGAATATGTCTGCATTATCTAGTGAGACATCCCAACGCACCAAAGACATAGTATATGCACTTACTGTCACTAATTTCTCACTGGAGAAGTCAGGTGGCACATCATCCTGGAGATGCACTGAAAGTGGGTTCGGAGTTGTTTGTTTGCTTTTTTTTTTTTTTTGTGATGGAATCCACGCATCCTGGAATATGAGCTAGAATAGCTTTTCTCCCTAGTCCTTGTGAAATCCTGTTAGACCTTCCAGAGAAATCAGGAATAAGGTTGTGCCAGGGGCATATAGCAGGCATGCAGAGAGACCTACTGAACCAAAGTAGGACTATGCCCATATATGCAGAAAGCACGTGGTCAAATGGACCTGAGAATTGCATGGGATGAACAAATGGTAGTCTGTAGTGCTGCAGTGAAGGCAGACAGAAGTCTGATATGCCATCAAAAAATGTAGAAATATAAAGCTAATATTCAGACACCTAGCTAAGGAAAGAATTCAGTATGCACTGAACCCTCAAATGCTTTACCTAAGGCATGCAGAGAAATACCTTCTTAGAATCTGCGGCCTTGATATTTCTTCTGAAAAAATGCATTAATAATTTCCAGTACTGATTATATATCACATTTCCATGTTATAAATCAAGGTGTGATGGTAGTGCTGTTCACCTTTCCCTTTACATCCCGCAAAGAACAAGAAGCTCAGATTCAGTTTACTTAACTTTCTAATAGTATTTACATATCACAGGGGACTGTTCTGAGCACCAATGTAGACTATGAAGGGTGGAAAACTGGTCATCCACATCTACAGAACTTGCAGACCAGAAAAACATTACCTTCTAAGGAATAAGGTAATTTCTTGCCAATGTTAGGAGGTTAAATTCTTGACTAGAGCAAGGTCAGATTCAATTGAGTTTTTGTACTGGTGACTGACATAGATGTATGCACCATGGGGATTCACTTCATGGAGGCAAACTACTGGTAAACTGCTGACAAACTGCTAATGCACTGAGCAGTAATAATTTTTCTCTGTCTAGTTTTCTAGGCTCTAAGTAAAGTTTGAAATAATTCTTTCAACTTTTATCTTTTCAAATATTTTTGTGGTATTTTCCCAGAAGATACAGTTTAGGATTGGGAAGAAGAAAAAATTAAACTCAGATCTTATTTCCCAAATGCATAATTTTTGGTATCCAGTCATTTCCATATAGCTGGCAGCACCATCAAAGCCTTTATTTTAATTTTTAACTTAAAAAAGGAGTGATAGCAACTAAGTTTGATGGCCTCAGGCTCTTCTTTATGGATATTACTTATCCATAAACGCCACTGAGACTTTACACCTTTATCCCCTTTTATCACACAGGTAAAAGTGCATAAACAATCTTCTCATTGTCATTGCACTTGATAGACCTTACATAAGTTTTTATGTATATGTATGGTATATCTGTCCTTTAGTTTTATCCCACAGGTTTCTCTGCTTTAGATCAAATTGTTCCTTCTTAGCTGATATACAGTGCATAGACGATGTATTTATGAGAAGTCAAAAACAAACCTCATAGGTTAATCTCTTGGCTATTAGTTCACACATTGACATGGTGAAATCATGAAACAAAGAATATGTTTGCCATTATTAAATTTGTGACCGAACAAAGGAAAACAAAAGATATACTTCTAGATAGATGAATTATTTTTGTGAGCAGCAAGGTCTGATTTCTTTTATTTTTCCTTACCTGGGTCATTGGCATCCTTGTACAGAAGTAATTTAAAAATTGGACATTCATTGAATGCTAGTTCTTGCCACCTTAGATATGCAAACAGTGCCACTATCTCCATTTCAAATTACTATTGAGATTAAAAAGAGCATCATTCAGCTTTCCAAATAACTTTAAACTATCCTCTGTTCATTTATATCAGTTCAATAGAGGAAATCAAGTTAATAAAAAAATAATGCCAGGTGATAATTTTTTTCCACAAAATTCCTGGGATGGATAACATTTTCTAAGCCTTAGTAAAAGAAATAACAAGATGTATTGGACACTGTCATCTTATGCAAGCTCTCTTCTGATTTCATCACAACCTTTTATTCAGTGAGCTTTAGACCTGCAGTAAGTAACAGCCAAAGTGGATTAGTGAAGAGCAAATCATGTCAAAACAGTTTAATTCTTCCTAGGATAATATAACAGGCCTTACAGACAAAAAGGAAGCAATATATTGAGTCCTATATTCAGCTTCAGTAAAGTTTTTGACATTGTTTTTCACATCAGCATTGCATGCAAGCTAAAGAAAATTGTTTAAATACATTTATGATAAGATGGTTACAAAACTAATTGGAAATATAGTTAGAGAAAATTAATTGTTCACTGTCAAAATGAAAGGATTTATCAAATGAAATTCCTTATAGTTCTGTCCCAGGACAGCTAATCAGTATTTGACTTAATGACCTTAAACCTTGAATATGACTATTAGTTTTGCAGTTGATATCAAGATAGAATAAACTGTAGAATATTAAAGGATAGGAATAGAATTCAAAAGGATTTTTAAATACTAGAGGAATGAATAATAGGGTGAAATTTTACATGATTCTATAGTTTACATGGAATATAGTATGTTTAGGCAGAAATAACTGCATGTATATGGAGAACAAAAAAACTTGCTAGCTAGAAGTTCTGCAGAAGTGGAGGTATGGATACATTAAATCATAAATAGTCTTGAGTCAGCACTGTTATTGGAAAAAATAATGGCAAGGTAATAAAATTCTGAAGTATTGTGTCTGAGGAGGCTTGGAGGCACTGTTATGGAAGTGTATAGGAATCAACTAGTCAATAACCACCAGCAACGATGTAGATATTGTTGATATTTCTTTGGAACAAAAAGATTGACTGAGCAACTATTTTAGGTCCTTTCCAGCTTTATGGTTCCTTGAAAGCTAATTTTAATGCACCCTGGTTTGTCTATGTGAGAGAGAAACACAGCACGGTGCTGTGAATCTCTGTTCTGCCCTGTGTGATGTGGTTGGCTTAATGGCAAAAACTTTGATTGACATCAGTCAAGAATCTTGACGCAGAGATGAAAAATTGTTGATTGGCAAGTTTGTCTATTTCTAAAAGTAACACTATTTTCACGCAGAGGCAAATACCAAAGAGAAAAAAGGTTCACTGACAACTTAAGAAACACCATTATTGAAGTGCATGTAAATAAGATATCTTGTTATTAATACTATAAAATTAATTCCATATAATCTGAATATACATGAATGTTGAAACACATTTAATTTAAAGAAAATGTATTGATGAAATAAGCTTACTTTAACCTTATAGACTTTTAAAGATTGTTAATTAATATTTGTCTTTGCCAAGTAAATTATAAACTGTGATTGTACCTCAGTCTTTGAGAAGCTGAAGATTTGATTCTTTTTCAGAATACATTTTAAAGCTTTTCGTGTGTACCTTTCTACCATTGTTTCTTTTTCATTTGAGATGGCTCACAACTATTTTCCATAAAAGTGAAAAAAATACATTTTTTAGATATTGTAATTTCTTAGTCAATGTAATCTTTTAGTCCTCTTAACTCATATTTGAGTGTACTTTCCTCTAAAAAGTCATAGACCACATCAGTTTTTAGTATCCTGATACCATTCCATTGCAACACAATTTCCCAGCCTACTGATCCGATTCTACCAATGTGGTGAACACAGCCCCTTCAATTTGCAAATAGTACCAAGCAAAACAAAAATGTGCGAAGTAAAATCAATAGCAGCAGAAATACTATTTTGGAAATTGCTACTATATTAAATTAGCGAGGGATTTACATTTGGTGCTAACATATGGGGTTCATTTCTTGTAATATTTTATAGGCTTCTATATATTATAGGCTTTATGTTGTTTTCAACAATTTAGCAATTTTTAAGCTAAAACCTAGCTTTTAAGTTAAGTTGACACCCTTTCTCAAAATAAAGAACATGTACATAATACAAACATAAAGAATGAAATTTGTTACAAGATTGAAGTACTTCAGTTTAGGCATCTGCATGCAACATACTTGCATATGAACTAGCTCAATAATCTTCCCTAATCTCCCACTGAAAACCAAGTCAGTCACTAACTAAATCATGTCCATATAGCTATTAGGTTGAGGAAGACAGACACCTGGGACTTGATTTAGTTGTCTAAGCATGGATATCTAATGCTAACTGAGATGCACCCAACATCAACAGGAACTGGAAGATACTATATAGAAATAAAGGGGAAATTCTTTCCTTCTTGGAATTGAATCTGGAGATACAATGGATACCTATGCGTCGTGCAATATGACACTAGACACCTGTGTTAAGATAAATGTATCAAACCCTTTGTAATTAGTCATCTAAACTGTTCCAAGCATGTGGCACTAACTCAGACCATGTTTAAGTTGCCTTTGCATACAGAATTTGAAATGCACTAGCTCACATTAACTGTTTGGAAGGGCTTGAGTTTCCTTGATTTCTGTATCTATGATACCTGTGGTACTAGAGGGTATCTCAAACAGCACTAGCCATTTACATTTATGAAAATGAATTAAGCCTTTTAATGGGGGTTTATTCACTAGCTCATATAAAGATACTTGCATAAAGTAAAAAGCAGGCATAGAGTTTTAAACTAAGAGATGGTAGATTTAAATTAAATGCAAGGAAGAAATTCTTTACTATGAAGGTGATGAGACACTGAAATAGATTGCCCAGAGAAGTTTGGCATGCCTCATCCATGGAAATGTTCAAAGTTGGCCAAGAAAGCCAACAACATCCTGGCTTGTAACAAAAACAGTGTGGCCAGGAGAACTAAGGAAGTGATCATCCCCTTGTACTTGGCATCAGTGAGACCACATCTTGAGCAATGTGTTTGGTTCTGGGCATCTCAGTACAGGACACCAAGGTCCAGAGAAGGGCAACTAAACTGGTGAATAGGCCTAGATATGAGGAGCATCTGAGGCAACTGGGGTCATTTAGAAAGAAATAGAAGCTGAGGGGAGACCTTTTTGCTCTTTATGACTACCTGAAAAGAGGTTGTAGCAAGGTTGGGGACTGTCTGTTCTCCCATGTAATAAGTGATAGGATAAATGAAATGGCCTCAAGTTGTGCCACAGGAGGTTTGGATAGGATACTAGAAAAAATTTCTTCACTTAAAGAGTTGTCAAGCACAAGAACAGGCTGCCCAGGGTACTGGCAGAGTTACCATCCATGGAGGTATTTAAAAGACGCATAGCTGTGGTACTTGGGGACATGGTTTAGTAGTGACCTAGCAATGCCAGATTAGAAGTTGAACTTGATGATCTTAAAGATCTCTTCTGACCAACACAATTATATGATTGTATGATTCTATGATTCTAGGCCAGGTTGGATGGGGCTTTGAGTAACTTGACCTAGTGGAAGATGTCCCCATCCACAGCAGGGGGATTGGAGTAGATTATCTTTAAAGGTCCCTTCCAGCCCAAATCATTCTTTGAATCTATTCAAATCAGTACTACAAGTCAGGTAAAGTAAGACTATCTGATAGTGTGGAGGTGGAGAGAAAGAAGAGTAGGAGTTGTTAGAAAGGACTGAAGAGTCAGGCTTTAGTTTCTCACTGCATTGTAAGCTTGAATCCTGAGAAAGAGATATATCTGCTTTCAGCTTAGGCTCTGGGGAGTCCTGAATGTAACCAGCCTGTGTTTCTACATTCACTTTAACATCATACTTTCACAGAATCACAGAATCACAGAATGTCAGGGATTGGAAGTGACCTCAAAAGATCATCTAGTCCAATCCCCCTGCCGGAGCAGGAACACCTAGATAAGGTTACACAGGAAGGCATCCAGGCGGGTTTTGAATATCTCCAGAGAAGGAGACTCCACAACCTCCCTGGGCAGCCTGTTCCAGTGTCCCGTCACCCTCACTAAGAAGAAGTTTCTTCTCATATTTGAGTGGAACCTCCTGTGTTCCAGTTTGTACCCATTACCCCTTGTCTTATCATTGTTTGTCACTGAGAAGAGCCTGGCTCCATCTTTGTGACA
>VYZX01016015.1:52424-64727 GCA_013401335.1 Brachypteracias leptosomus | reverse complement strand
CTGAGTAGACAGAGACAAAGAAGGTGTTCAGTAACTCTGCCTTCTCGGTATCTTCTGTCACCAGAGCACTCTCCCCGTTTATCAGTGGGCCTACATTGCCTCTGGTGTTAGTTTTATCTGCTATGTATTTGAAAAAACGCTTTCTGTTGTCCTTGACCCCTCTCACCAGGTTTAATTCTAAGGAGGCCTTAGTTTTCCTAGTTGCCTGCCTACACCCCCTGACAATAGCCTTATACTCTTCCCAAGTCACCAGTCCCTCCTTCCAAGATCTATAAACTTTCCTCTTCCACCTAAGCTTATCCAGCAGTTCCCTGTTTAACCAAGCAGGTCTCCTGGCTCCCTTCCTTGACTTCCTTCGTGTTGGGATGCTCCGATCTTGAGCTTCATAGAAGCAGTCCCTGAATGCTACCCAGCTATCATGGGCCCCTTTACCTTCAAGGTACTTTGATTAGTTACATGTCCTGCCCAGTCTGCTATTCATCTTTGAATATCATTCCATACGCCTCACTGAACTCGTTCATTCATGAGTCTATTTGAATATCTGTAGATCATATATTGGACATAGGCAGCCACGTGCATAAGAGGTAATGATTAAAACAAAGCAAAGTCTTGTTTACTTAGCTGATTTCATTGTGAATTCACAGTGCTACCTTCTGAAAAATGGCTGAACAAGGAGTCTGTGAAGAAGAGAAAAAAAATATTGGGAAAAGTTGTCTGAAGGTAAATATGTCTCTTTCTTTGGATACTGAGCATTCAGGATTCTCTAAACAATTCAATGCCTCTTGATTAAGCACGAGAGGAAAGTAAATCTCTGGGCACACTGCAAGATGCACTTGTTTCACTGGTTTTTGGCAGTAGAAGGTTGATTTGAGAGTACTGCATACAAAATGCTGATTATGAATATTCATTTGACTTAAATCAACTTGCTTGACTATGCTTATGTCTGAGTTCATGCCTCACAAGCATTTTAATAAATAAGTTTACTCAAAAGAAGTTCGTTGAAATTGTGAGTTGTTCCTGACTGTTTCAGGAATGGTCTTAGAAGATGAGCTTCAGACCTATAGTCTTAAATGTTTAAAGCAGAACTCTGATCCAAATCCGTACTTTATAGCTGATATATTGAAGGAGAACTTAATGAATGCTAAATATTTGTCAATAAAATGATGTCAAGAAAGTGATTACAATTAAAAAGAGTAATATATTTTAAAATTTGTTACTAGGCAATTTAGAGAAAAAATTACTGGCTGTTTGGCCATTATTTATTTATTTTCTTATTGACAAAATCCCTCAAGAACTTCTTGGAATTTTAGAGAAATAATTTGGTATGAAGTGGTAGGACTGAGTCCAGCCTATTTGCCCTTAAGATTTTTTGGTTTGGAGTTTTATTTTTCAGTGGACAAACTGCTGTATGACTTGCTAAAAAGTAAACATACAAACATTAACAAGACAAATATTAAGGTTTTACATAATTTTATATCTATGCATTAAAGTTGTTTTACTTCCAATAGGATTAATTCAATGTACAGCTATAGAAAATATTTAATTTGACATGAAATTTTCTAATGAATGGTGGAGATCTACAAAACAAAATGTGGGGTTTTCTGCATTTTCCTTTTTTTTCCCCTAGATTTTTGTTTGTTTATTAAATGTAAGGAAATGTTTGCTCTTAAGTGCAAAATCTTCTATTTAAGCAATGAATCTTTTAAAATAAACATATGAAAGAAAATTATTCAGAAAATCTAGTATTTAAATAACCTAAATAGATTCCTTTACTGGTTTACAAATTCATAAGGTAATTAAACAGTTTCATACACATTTTTAGCTTTCATATCAAGATTCAGCTTGTTTAGTCTTTCAAAATACTGAAAGCATATAAAAGAAGGGATGATACAGTATTAACTATAGATCTATGGTTCACAGTATTTTAATAAATTTCTGTAACACTATTTGCATGGTAATTAGATATTATTCAAGTAAAAGGAAAAAAAAACAACAAGGAAACAAAACTTCTCCAAGACAGGAAATTATCTGAAGTTGGTTTTTACTATATTGATAAATTGAGCATGAAAAGCTATTATTTTAATTATGGCATGGAAAAACAGAAATTAGCCCAGAAGACATGACTGAGTAGACACTTGCAGGGATAATATATTTTATGTCTCCCTCAGGCTCAAGTAGCTGGCTAAGTGAAAGTTGTTAAGGCTTCCACCTGTTAAGAAAGACTACAAAAATGTATTAATTTAATTATTTACACTGTACAGTAGTGATCATATACTGGGCTTTCCCAGGGAAACAGAGAAAGGGATCTCAAGAACAGTTACCATGGAGACATAAAATCAAAGACAAATAATTATTACTCATGGAGAAGAACTGAAATCTGTGCTGTTCACTGAAATAAAACTCAGAGTTTAATAAGAGTTTTTCCTTCAAAAAAACCTCTATATGATCAGTTCTAAAGTATCAGTAAGGAAGTAAATGTCTGACAATTTTAATACTCTTGAGTTTTCCTATGAAGAAGGAATTTACTGGATGTAACACTACAAAACACATAATTTATCCCAGTGTCTTTCCTGAAGGTTGTTTCTCAGTAAATATTCAGAGGTTGGGGGTATCTGCTGTTCTTCCAGAAAACAAACAAAACCAGGCAGAGAATAGATTTCATCAGCCTGGAGTCCAGTTTTCTTAGACACAATTTTTTTTATTAAGTTCCTGAAGTATTCCCTTCCCACACCATATTAACCAAACATAAACTGGAAAAGGTACTGGCTCATTATTCCTTTCAGAAAATACTTAGCTCATGTGTAACCTAATTCAGCCAATCACAGAGGTCAGATAGCTTCTGAGATTTATTTCAACATTTCTCAGCTTTTTGGAAGTATAATCTACTTTTGATGCATATGTCATTGTATGATCCTCCAGACAGTAATCTTCCTCTCTCTACCAGCTCATGTTTAAACACAGACTCAAGATCAATCATGCATTTCACATTTTAAGCTATGAAAAACAATCTAATTACCTCTAAAGTGAGATGGGGGAGACAGTGTTAATTACTGCTGACTGTCAGTAATTCATTTGCTTGCAGGCATGGTTTCAGTAAACTAACAGTAACTGGAGATGTTTTTTCCCTCTTCTGAAGAAGCTGAAATAAATCTTTCTGTATATATGGTTTTTTCTCTCATTTTTGAACTCCTTTGATAATCAATGCCCTAAACTCTATCAATCACATCACTGCTATATTAGTCACAGGTTCTTTTACAGATCTCTTCTTATCTGTAATGAGCATTTATTACAGATGTATCTAAATTTTGTGCCTCTAAATGAAATAATGTTTATTGTTCTGGCAGTTTTTCATCCATGTCCATAACTATCACCAGTAGAATACCAACAGACCTGACAATTGCAACAATCTTACCTTCTTACCATTGAACATCTGTACAAAAATGATGTGACGCTGAATTTCCCATAATATCCAGGTAAAAAACAGTTTTACATTAGTTTTATATTAAATATAAATTTAATCCTCTCTAATTTTTTTTTCAGTATGTAATTAAGAAAATAATTTGAAACCATTTCCACAGGAAAACTCTGGAATAAGGTAAAGCAAGATAAGTTTTAGTGATGCTAAAAGGAGCATGGATAGTAGAACATGCTCAATTTATACCATTTTCCACTGATGAAATTCCTCTGATGCCTATTTAGTTGCCTGAATTGAATTCCTCTTTGCAATCCCTTTTTTTTTTTTAATTTTGCTCTTCTCATCCTGAATAAGAAATCTTCATTAACTGTCACCTTCAGGCATTCTTTCATCAAACCTCTTATTGTGGTGACAAAGTTCAGATGATAGAAAGGGAATTGAATTGAATTTTGCAAGTGACACCTATTTGTTTCACACCAGAAGCAGCCACAGGGTTATCCTTAGTTAACTCAGTCACACCAGAACAGCACCTGTGGAATTTTTCAATACCATCTATGAAACATAATTCAGGGATTCAAAACATCATAGAGCACAGATTGCTATTGTTTCAACAAATCATGACCCTGTTTGATTGTTCAGCTTTCCATGATGGACAATTCATGGCCTGTCAACCTCCCAGCTGTCATGATACCCTTTTTGCTTGCCTTTAAGTTACCTTAACAGTATAGTATGGAAAACAACACTCAAGTGAATTAGAGCTTTTTCATGTCTTCTGTTCAGCATTTTGCTTTCATGTTACAGAATTTCTGTCATGTTCTCCAGAATCACTGAGATTATAAAAGACAATTTGTCATATTGTTTATGCTATCTGATTCTCTTCCAATCCAATTTCTTTGAGAAGACAAAATTTGAACCTCTTTTTTCTGTAATCTCATATACTGATTGCTAGCCTCATAAAAAATAATACAGTACAGATAGAGACATATTCTTTCCCATTCCTCTTCTACTTTCAGAAAATATTCTGGAGTCCCTAAGATCAAAAGCTTCATTTTGAAATGTAGTTTTAGCTGTCCATTCAGCTATTATTACTATTTGTATAAGCATGAAATATGCTTTTTGTCAAAGAATGACAATCTCCTTTATGGTTACGCTAAAACAGACTCTACTCTGAAATAGTTTCCTGTGAGTCAGCTTGCACTGGCTCACTTCCTAATCTGTGGGATAAAGATCTCATTACAATTAACTGATCTTGTGAATAACTTAAAAGCTTCTCCTGTAGTAGAGCCTAATTCTACCACCTATGACTTGCATTTGTTATCTAAATGATCTCAAAAATAATTATGAAGAACCAAAGCTGACATTCAGTGTCACAGTCAACAAACAAATTTTTCCAGCTAAAGTATTTGACCCTGTTGTAACTACCACACCAGACTCTCTTTTCAAGTTCAAATGAAATTAACACTACTGCAAAGCCCCTCTGTGCTAAACTACATTCTATCCTAACGGAAGTGGGCTCAAGCCATACACAAAGCTTTGTTTCATGATAGTATCCATCAAGGCGGGAGGGAAAAAGGCAGAAACAAAATCCTTACATGAAAATCAGAAGGTTTATTCAAACTCATTGTGGAAGTGGGTTTATATATAAAACCTGAATATCTGATTTTTAACTTGGCAGTTGTAAATTAGTTGTTTTTGATCATCCATTCTGTTCCCTGTGTGTATTTAAACAGCTATCTGCTTGTATTTGTAACTGAAACAGAGCTAAAGAAGGAAAAGTACAAGGCAGATTCCTTTTTTTTGTTTTCTTTCCAATACACAATGACTAATGCTTCAAAGACTGCACGGTTGCAGAGCTGATACTGAAGATACTGTTTAAGAAATACATGTCAACTGAGTATGAGGAATTAATTTGATATGATAATATATATTCCTGTTCATTATTTCATGTAAACAGGGAAGGACAGTTCAGGGTTTAAAGCTCCAAGTAACTGAGGATAAAAGGCTTACGTTTCTTCTTTGCACCAATCAGACTTTTTTGTGACCTTCAGCTTCTCAGAGACAGGTATGTATGAATTGTCTTTAAAACCCTCCTCAGCCATTTATCTGAATTTTTATATGACTAAGTACCTTTAAGACCTTGACTATTAGACTTTTAGGGTATATATATTCTTTGTGGTAAGGCAGCTAACTCTATAACTGGAAAGATTATAGTCATATGGGCATAACATTCATCAGAGCAGATGTAGACAGTAACATGGTATCACAGCTGGGTTACCAGCTGATATTTTCACATCATGCTGCGTGATTCCTATCATACATGTTTATTTGGACAGAGCTTTGGCATTTTGATGAGATAGTGTGTAGACATACCCCAAATATGTTTCTCATGTTTGAAATAGTAACAGTAGAGCTTCCTGAATTCAAAAGGTTGTTTTAATGATAAGTAAGATAAATACCTCTGAAGATAAATTCTATTTCATATAAAAGGAACTATATAAATATTTAAGTATATGATCATATGGAAATTAAGCAAGCAAAAGGTGACTATAACTGTTTTGTGCATCCATAACCACATAAACATGATTCTGTTCATGCCGGAACTTCGTCCAACTGAGAGACTGACTGACTCTCAACAAACCTGCATAATGTAATAGCATCCCTTGTGTGTATTGTGTGCTGAAGAAACATATAATATAAGCACAATGAAGAATTCATATCATAAACTATTTTTACAATAGTCAAAGTTTTAGCAGTCTAATCAAGGAATTATTGGTATTCCAATATCTATAGTATTCTAATAACTGCTGATGTTTATAATCCAAATTACCTTTTACAGCTAATTCTTCTCAATAGTATAGGCAAATTTATATACACAGAGATCCTGGCATCTTACCAGTTTTGTCTGGTGTTACCCTCATCCTTCCAGTTCCCCAGTGGGTTCTAAGGTTGATGGTTTCCATTTTCCTTCAAAAACAGGACGTGCTTGGGCAAATCATCAGTCTAAATCATTTCCCAGGAGGAATATAAGGGGAGGGGGAGGGGGAAGGTGTCTTCCTCCTTACTCTTGGGCTTGTTTAGGATATTTTCATATGTTCTCTAACACTATCTCCTTAATTGGTCTTTGATTCCACTTCATATCAGATCTAGTCTATGTGGTACATTTTCCTTATATTGGGTACTTAGGTTTTATTATTCTACAAAACCAACTGTACTCAGCTGTCAAGGTTACACTCCAGAGGTGGCCACTAATTGACCACTACTGTAGCGTTTATAGCCCTGGACCTCTGATGCCATCATGTGCCTCTGCTTTCAAGCCCTCTGCTATCCTCCCATGCCTTTACTCTTCTATGCTGCATTTATATTACAGGTTCACAGAAACATGCACTGCACACATTAGTATAGTAAGTCCAGACAAAAACTTAGTAAGTTCTAGTTCTGAGGTTTTGTGCAGTTGAAACAGACTTATGGTCTTTTACTTGCAATGATGTTAACCACAAGAGAAATAGGGCCTGCAATAAACACAGTGTAACATAAAGAGCACTTGACATCACCAGATTGAAATTAGATTATGGTACTCTAAAAGACATACTTTAACTCAAAAAAATGATGCCTTACACATGGAAATCATCCCAATATATATATAACTCATATTACCACACTTAAAATTATCTCAATTCTAAATTGTCCACTAATATCTGTGGCAAAACTATACTGAAATCAATGGGATCTGTGCCATGATACATCCCACTTGGAGTAAAATACCTCTTTGGTATTCAGATTCAACACCAGTCCACTGCACTCCTGAAGTACCATTCCAGAACCTGAAAGTACTACTACAGTCTGCATCTCAGAATGCAATAATTTTCTCAGTCGTCTCTAGGTCTTTCATTGCCTTTCTGTAAATGGATGATTTTCTGACCACAATAATAGCTATACTTTTTAGAAAAGTCCTTTGGGATTAGTTTTGATTCTATTTGTGCTTTTACCACTATCTTTACCTTGCCTCTTTCAAATGCTCTTAAAGAATTCATTTGGATTTTCATATTAATATGTCAATTTTTAATGCAATTTCACTGCACAGCATTAGCTTCTGTGGCTTTCTCTATATACATGGTCTTATGTAAACCCCACAAAATGGTTTTTATTACTATTTCTAATACTGAATGCAGTATCCCGTAGTGTCTTATATTCTTTGTTTAAATAGAAGTACTGAAAATAAGTCTAGAGCCCATTAGCTGATGATTTTTAGAGTAGATGGCATAAATACACCTCAAATGAATTTTACTTGCAATTTGTTGTTCTACAGACAGAATTAGAGAAGTTCATTCATTTTATGTCATAATATTAATTTCTGTTTGACCTATAATGAGAAAATAACTTTTAGAACACAGCAAATTAAAAAGATAGACAGGCACCTTTTACTCTTGCAGGTTTTTCTCTTTTGAGTCTTTGCAGAAATTTTGTAAGCGAAACAATTTGCCTTCTTTCCAGCAATTATCTTCTGTCATTTTGTGAATGACTTCAGAGAGTAATTCACTTACAGCTAAGCTAACATTTTTTAGTACAGAAAAAGATGTTATCAAAGAACCNGGAAAAAAAAAAAAAAATCCAGACGACAGCACGGCAGCATCAGCAGAAAAAAACCCGTATCTGCCTAAATCCAGTAATTGAAGTATTCACTTGCTGTTATGCTGGCATCTTCCTACAAAGTAATTTATTATTTTTCCTAAGATACCATGAAAAGATTATTATGTTTTACATGTAAGCCTGTACTATTTTTCACTTTCTGAACGTCAGTTATATCATAGAAATTGTCAAGTACTGAAGTATGTGTTTCATTTAATATTAACTGTTCTTAGAGTATTGATTAACTTTTACAGCTGTGACATAAAACAACAGAGGGTATGTATCTCCTTGCTTATTAGTACCCTTAAATTCCTTTTTAAATTAGCTCTTGACAATTGCAGCCTAAGATTGATATATAGATTATAGATATGTATCATATATATCTTATAAAATTCAATTCCAGCATGTCCCTAAATAAAAAAATATAGGATTATCTTGGTTCAAAATTCAGCTGTGTGACTAAGTAGTGACTTCACCTGTCAGCTACCAAAGTGTTTATACTTTTTAAAACAGTATTACCACTGCATTTACAAGCTAGTTTGCAATTAGATGCCAAGTTAAATGGGAAAAATAAGGAAGGAGGTACATAATCTTACAAATCAGTTCAGAGAAGGATAATTGTGTTATTCATATCCACAGGCACTTGCAACAATAATAGTCATCTTCCTGAGGGCTGAAAGGTTCAGTCAATGACAGTCCTTTTCATTTCTTTTTCCCTTTAAATTTAATTCTTTCACCATTTCTATAACTGTTTCATTTTGACTGAAATATATCTTATCAACATGTAGTATGTAGTGCCAGTTCTTACATCTATTTTCCTATCTCAGACTATGTTAGCCTCATTGCTTTTGTAGTCCATTCTAGTTAAAAGACTGGTCTAAGCAACACAAAACTATCCATGAATAAAGATCTTTTTGCTGGGCTAAGGCATTTGAGTCTTTTCCATCTGCTGTTGTAGATATGCTTCTGTCACCAGCCTAAATGCCTGAGGATAACGGAGAAGAAAGGACTTAGTTATAGAAAGCTTTATATGTTAAAGTTAGTTCTCATGATGCTTTTATCACTTCAGTGCTGACTTGGAAGTCAGGAGATAAGGGCCATGAGAGTAAGAAATACATACAAAGAGGAAGGTGAGTATGCAGAGACACTAAATATTTTCAGAGCACTTTAGAGTCACCTCTAATGAAGACCCAGTATGGATTAAAATCACTTTTAAGGCAAATCTTCTGAGTGCAGTAGAGTTCTACCAAGTATGAAATTGGCTCCTTGCCTGCCACTGCAACCTCTTGTCTTGCACAGCAAATAGAATTATCAAATGCTGCAATACCCAACTGTCAGGCATCATACATCCTTTGTTCAGGCAAAACATCACTTTCTGTGTTTCTCCATGTGAAAAATCCACACGAGTTTGAGACTGGACCCATTGTTACTAATACTGTATTATGGTATTTCTAGGAAACTTTTATGAAGGACAAAAGAAAGAGAGATCAAAATGTGTTCCTTTAGATTATAAGGGATTAGGATGATTTGTTTTAGAAAGAAGTGACAAGCAATACATAAATGCCTTTTACAAGATTTTAACAACTCAAATCTGTAATGCTGAAACTGATGGCCCCATTTTGTAAGCTTATTACATGACATTTCATAGTTAATGCACTTCTAATATATTTAGGAAAGGATCATGCTGCTCTTTCCTTCAATAGATTGCGTAGGCAAACAAAATAACTTAGAGGAAATTATGATGTCTGTACAATTGAAATAAATACGTATTTTCTGAGTCTGTTAAAAAGAACCTTTTATTTTTTATCTTTCAGTTTTGGATATTATTTAATATTGGCTTTTCACAGGTACTGCAGGGCATTAAAAAATCATTACTGTCAGCAAAAGAAAGAACAGCATCATCCCACTTATGATTTGTAGATTTGTACTTTCATGCAAGGGATTCAGGTTAGTCACTCAACTTGGTTTAAATGATACTGGGTAAGTAATGGGTGAAAGCAACTTGTAAGAATGTATCTGCAGTAACCTCTAAAGATCATCTGAATATTCATGACTGCAAGATGACTTAACCTAAATAACAGCAACTATTAGAAAAGCTTCCTGTTTGAAACACCTTAAGCAAATGAGGAATACGACTCTTTCCATAGGTAACCTTAAATATTCCAAATTCTTTCAATAGAAGACGTCTAGAAATTTCATTTTATTTTGGACATGCTTTTAATGTTCCTGATCTCCCTGAAGCCAGGTAAGCTTTGATACAGTTTCCCAGTGACTTACAAAGATTAAGGTATTAGTGGCCCAGATTCATTCTGATATTAACTATAGGACAATATTTTGTATTTTATCCACTTGGCTAATCATGATTATATAATTATATATATACTCGCTTAATTCAATTAAAAAGATATTTATTAGTGACTCAATTTCTGTTCCGAGTGGTTCTGTAGTTGTAATGTTGAATTGTGAAACTATCATTTAATAATATTGCTATAAAGAGAAAGAAAAATAATGTTGCAATTCCTTTTACATTGTTAATTGTTCCTGATCAATGCTAACTGAAGACCTACATTTTTTTAATTAGAATTTCATATAACTGAATGATTTATATACAGAATCTTTCATTGTTGCTTTACACTGAAGCATTCAATATAATTGGATAATCTCTATTTCTGATTACTAATTAGATGGACAAGAAGATTAAATTAATTTTCTGACTATCAGGAACTAAATTTGCTCTTAGGGGAGAAAAGTATTGATATTTGTAATAGCAGATCTTCTGTATCAAACTTGAAGAGTAAATGCCACAGAAGAAAAGTATAGCTCTTCAGTATTTCAATAGATATAACAGAAGTTCACAGTTTCGATGATTTTATAAGAGTATTAAAAATGGATCAGACAAACTATGTTACATGCATTCTTTTTCAGCTACAGACCCTATGTGAGATTTCAGATTGGTTTATGAGAAGCTTATATGCTCAAGACCAGTACAAGTTGATCGGTTAAACTTAGGTTTAAGAACTTTTCCAGTTATAGGTCCAAAAAGATAGATGGATAAACAAGAATTTGGACAATAATATCTTATAAAATCAACAAGTACTGTATTTCCAAACTTTTTTCAAGGAAAAAACCCTGTTTTCTTTGGCTATTTGCACCAATGCAACTATCTTTGGTGTGTATTTTTTAGGATTATACGTAGGGAAAAAAAGGTAAAACCAGATAAAATTGAATTTGGTATAAGGAAGTTTAAATTACATTTTCTGACAACTGCAGAATATATTCCCAGATACAGTTAGGTCACAAGATCCAAGTACATGCTTCTATTCCTACTCTGAAGAAAAAAAAAGTTTCATCTTACAAGTGGAATGTGAATGGAAAGTAAATGTTTTGCATAGGAAGAAATATAATATTCATTTAGTTCAGAAAATTACTATGTAGATTAGTTTCTTGTTGTCTAGCACTATCAGGAATACTGTAATTGTGTTTTCATTACTAAAGTATCTTTTCCCTTGCTATGTCTTTCAAGATTTTCATTGTGTTGTTTTTAACATCCACTAGCAGGAAAAGTTACTCAATCAGTTCATGTCCTGTTTTCAGGAGAACACATATTCTGGGAAATTAGCCCTCAGGGTGTAACTTGTTCAAATAAATAATTTTTTTTTTCTTTTATCATGGCTTGAGAAGGATATAGAAACTTCATCACTTTTTATTTCAAGGCAAGAGCAGTTATTTCCAGCAGTTGGTTTAGAAAGGGAGTGTGTTGCCAGCCTTTCAACAGGAAAAACATTTGTATTCTTGTCCTTTCCAAGTTCATGCTCCTGCCTCTTTCTGTCTGGCTTCTCTCTGAAAATCCTGCCTAACTAATGAGGGAATATGTGGAACACTGCAGCTTATAGATCACTATATTTTGACTTCCTTAGAAAGAAGAAATTCCAGAGAGTATCGATATATGTTATGCCTTCCAGAAATATAGCAAAATATTGTCAAGTAGTTCCCAAAGTATTGAATGAACAGGGATTTGAAAGTGACAGCATAGCTGTGTTTCACCTTTCAAAACTGTTTGACTGGATTACAGAGGAGGGAAATAAAAGCCAAAGCAAATTATATTTGTGGTGGGTTTACCCTGGCTGGGTGCCCGGTGCCCACCCCTAGTCCCTCTATCACTCCCCCCCCCCCCAACCCAAACCCTCGTCAGCCAGGCAAGCAGGGAGAGAGTAAGATGGAAAAGAAGAAGAACCCGTGGGTTATGATAAGAAGCAGGTTTA
>VYZX01016015.1:0-40906 GCA_013401335.1 Brachypteracias leptosomus | reverse complement strand
GAAGCTTTGTGTCTTGTATTTTCCATTTCTTTGCACTATTCTTTTGCTTAGAATTTCACATTTCTGCTAGGTATCACAACACAGAGGTGATATAACCTGCAATGAGATATGAAAATAGATTAAGTAAGAGATTTAGTAATAGAAGTACATTATTTGGAATATTTTTGCCACAAGATAGTNAGGCATTACTCAAGTGTGTGCAAGGGAGATTCCCCTTTCTTCTGGTGGAACTTTTATTCAACTGTGATATTTTAAGATTGCTAACTGCTTCTAGTAAATAGTATAATGACTACTGGACCTCAGGAAATTCCTAGAAATTCAGACCATGTAGCTACAGGTTTATGCTTTAGCATGTCAATTTTTGTTTGTTTTGTGTTTTTTTTNGTATAGATGAATAATAGTCCTCCATATCATTTTACAAGCTTTCTGGGAAATAACGGAAGCAATTTGACAAGCAAAATCACTTTTGCAATTCAAGCAAAATGAGGAGAAAATAAGATTTTATGTTCTGCTTTACAAACAGCGACTAACAAGGATATGAATATAAAGCAATGTTCTTATAAATACTAAAATTATTGTATTATTTTTTTCCTAACTTGAATGAAGGAAATTACCCACTATGGAAGATACCTAACTTTAAACATTAGCACAAAGCTTCACCAAGGGCAAAATAAAATGACTGCAAATTGCAAATATCAAGACAGTGAGATTCACAGTGACTTGATCAAGTTTAAATATAGGGCATCCCAACTGCAAGTAAGAGTAAGTAGAATATGTTTTGCATATAAATTAAATAGATCAGTGAAGAGACAGTATAGTTTCTAAATTGTAGAATTAAAAAAATAAAAACATGAAGCACATATGAGAGAGATTTTTTTCAGTAATGAACATTGTTATGTTCTCTCATAAGCAAAGTATTAAAGGATGTTGCATGTAGTGCCACATCAAGTTCATTTCATTAAAAAAAAAAAAAGTTTTAATTAATATCACGAGCACAAAATATACCCTTTGAATATCTTCATATAAGAATACAGCCAGCCATGTTTATTTTATTTTTAAAACTACTTTGACATTAATCTCAGAGCAATAGAACATGGCTCCCTAAGCACTAATCAAGATTACTTTGGAATATATGAAGCAAATAATGGCTGCTGAGTTCTTACTAATGCCAAGGACTTCTCTCAGAATCTCTGACTTTATTGAGTGGTGAGTGACTTGACATTAATTAGCACTGTGGGAACCAGAAGTAATAATTAATACCCTGTATTTGTATTTTGATTTGTGATTTGCTGTAAAATCTTCAAAAGAAGAAATCTTGGCAGAAAATCATCTAGCTATATATAGAAACTTACATTTATCTGTGATTAAACTGCAGAGTGTGAGCTATGTAGTTTAATCTGAAAATAGTTTATTACACCCGTGGAGAAAGGATTCTGATTAGTTCCGAAGCTGTATAGCTTGCTTTCAAATACTTTTACTATGGGGTCAAAAACTACAGTTATATTGTTATAGAAGTATTTTCTTATTTATTTCTACTCTAAAGATATACTGACAATATATGCGTCTTTCTCAAGTGTGTCTGATAGCTGTGGTCACAAAANCAATGAGATATGAAAATAGATTAAGTAAGAGATTTAGTAATAGAAGTACATTATTTGGAATATTTTTGCCACAAGATAGTAGATTAAATTGTTCTGACTCAATAAAAGCTAGAATGAAAGTAAANGTGTCTGATAGCTGTGGTCACAAAATGCAGCCATTTGCACTGAGAAATTCATAGAACTCCAAAGTAAATGGAGCTGAAGTTGTTATGAGTGCACCTCAGGTTAGTCAATTAAAAATAATTTATGTAATTAATTTTTAAATGCTACTCTCTTGAGTCTTATGTATTTTGTAAGTACTGATATAAAGAAATGCCCTAAAACAAATCACTAAGTATCTATACTAAATCTTTCCTTTTAGTATCACACCGCTGTGTGGAAGGGTAGACAACAATCATATTAGAGGCTACATGAGGACATTTTGGTGTGAAACAGTGTCTGTGACACATATTCTTCCCAGCCTTCTGCACAAAGTCATTCAGCAAAACAGAAGACATGTAACTGGAACTGGACATGTGGGAAGACAGGAAATAAAGATCTTACAGCCTTCATCAAACACAACTAGGTAAAGTTTGACAAAACTCTCAAGTAAATCAGTGTTGCCTGAAATATTCTCTGTGTTCTGTGACATACATCAGAGAGCACCCAGAATTGTTTTCTGTGGTTGGCTCCAAGGGTCAGCCTACTGGGAGCTGTTGGGATGCTCTTTTTCCTAAAATGGGGTCCTGGAAGGGTGTCATTGATACATACTCAAGGGCTCATCTTCTTCATGTATGAATTCCTGCAAGTCACTAGCCTCTGCAGCCTTTTTCTGTCTTTTCCCTTAGACCAAAATATGTCTTCTTCACAGCAAGAAATTTAATGTAGCCTGATAGCTGCATTTCAAAATCTTCGTACATACCTAGCAGCATATAATTTTCTACTTTAGAAATGATGAGGGAAGAAATAGGAATAGATAGACAGATAGAAATAGATAGAATTTTATATAATGGCACAAAGTCATATCATGTTCTTACATTCATTGAAGGTAATCATTCTCCAATGGCTTGACTATAAACTGCATAACTAGAATTTCATGATCTAATAGCACTGAAATAGGCATGGTGCCTTTTCCATATGCAAGTACGTATAAACCATTGCCATTCATTTCTATCGAATGCAATAAGGGAAATAGCTAGCGATAGATTCCATAACTGGAAACAGTTATGTCAACTGATTAATTCCAGACAGAGGAAAATAACTTGAGGAATAGTCTGAATTTATCCTTCTACTGATTAGGGCACTAGCTGGGAGAAATCTTGCTTCCAAACATTGCTCCAAAAAGTATTTGTAAATTGTAAATTTAACTTTCAGTGGGCAAATACAGAAGCAGTCCTGGGAGCAGTGCCTGGAAAGGTAGCACAGCTATATGGGGAGGAGCAGAGATACACAGGGTACCTAACAGCAGGACTGCACTATTAAAAAAGAAAATTGTTAGTCATTAAAATCTTCAAGGAACATTAAACACATCTTGTTTCTCCTCAGATCAACACTAGCCCGACTCAGATCAATACATCAACCCAATGCCACCTGTTGACTTAGGTTGCATCTTTCAGTTAGGCATAGGGACTTACACAGAAGAATCCCCAGTTCTTCAGTGCAGATCAGGCACAGATAGGAGAGAGGTTAGGAGATACTTAGACTAGAGTACTTTCCTGCGTTTACTTAACAACACAATGCTCCTAGAGATTGTCAATGTCAAACCAAAAGCAGCAAAGGAAGGATTTTCGTTGTATTTATTTATTTTAGATAACAAGCCTCGCTAGATTGGTTTTGTCTATTTTATCCTTTGGATGCCTGATTCTTATTGACTCTAGCCCTAGGTGCTTTACTGAATCACGGGACAGCTTTCAGATAAATTAAATGGATTTATACTGTTTGACTTAATGATAAATTGGTAGACTGAAAACTTCAGGTGCCAATTCATCCAGTATCATAACTGACTGGTGAAGTTTGATTTGTGTAAGCATTTTGGAAAATTTTCTGAATGGTGAAGAAGAGTTTGAGTTCAGTTTGGGTAATAACAAAATAGCTTGGGTACTCTTTGACAGAATTAAAATAAACTTACTGCTATAGCAATGTGGTAAGATCCATCTCTGACTATCTTAACGAAATACATATTTCCTATTGAGACAGTCTTTTCATTGGTGAATACACTTCACCCCAAAACAGTTCCTGACAATGCAAATGCTAGCTAGTGAGAGATAGTCAAGGGAGGAAAAACAAAACAAAACAAAAAAATCTTCCCCAAATACTTTTGAGCCAAATTTTGTGCAGTTTGAGTTTCAAGAAATGGCTGTATGTGAAGAAACAGCTTTTTTTGTCAGTTGTGGGCTGTATCCTTACTGAAGACTCTCCTAGTCATCTAGCACAGAAATATATCGTATTGCTGCATTTCTATTACCTGAACTTCATTAAAGGGCAGTATAGAATCATAGAAAAGTCTGGTTGGAGTTGATCTCTGGAGACTACTTGATCCTACCCTATACTGAAAGCAGAAACTTAGATTAAGTTATTCGGGGCCTTGTTACTATAAACCATTATTCCTAAATCAGTGCAACCACCAGCTAACTGAGGTGTGAGTTATATTAAACATCAAGGAAAGCATTGCATTGCAGATGTAGCATTGGTAACACATATAGCCTACTGAGTTATTAAAGAACTATCTCTATTAAAATCACTAAACATTTCTACAGTTTGTCCTCTGCAATTGTTTCTATCACATAAGCTGAATTTAAAGCTACGATTTTCTGAAAATTATTATCCTAATGAGGTATATTTGAGCATATATGTTGGCATATATGCAAATTGTGTGTATTACCCCTGAGGGCAAATCCTTGCATTTTTTTCATATGCATACAAAGTGGAAATACTTTATTAACATATTTTTATAAGCATATTTATAGGAATAGAGTTTTCTTCCAAACTGCAAATAATATTGGAAAATAAAATAATCTGAACAAACACTGAAAGACTATGAAGAAAAGAAATATTTTATTGGTCAGAATTTATAACAAGTATTTTACAAGAAAGCTATAGGAAAATAATGAAAATATAGTTAAGGTTGTAAAACTGAAATGTTCTCCTTTTGATCCATAAGTAGAAAGTTAATGCATGTTGTATCACAGTAAAATGAAATCTGCTCCTTACTGGAGGGCAGGAAAACAATGGAAAAATATGTATATTAATGCAGCTGCTATCAGAGGAGTAGTATGTTTCTTTAAAGTTAGAAACTTTAAAGACTATAAACATTACAGTAAGCCTTCTTTTTTTCATCTCAGTAGGTTAACAATGTCTTTTAAAACATATCAGTTATAACCGACTACAACATATTAAGGAGTTGATCTTTTTTCAAAAAAAAAAAAGATTTGACTATCTCAGTTGAAATGATGTGACATCAAAGCCTTGAAACACTGCATGGCCTCATCCTAAAATGTCTATCAACTGCATGGGTAAAAACATTGAAATAGGAACCACTTCATGCATCAAGTGAAAGGTTTTCCCCTAAATGCAGTTGGAAAACAGTCATAATAACATACAAATAAGAATTGTATTTCTATTACAGCCAAAATTAACATTAGGTTAACACACTGTTGCTTCTGTGTGTATATAGAAAAGAACAACTAGAAAGAAAGTAGAAATCTATTTAACTCTCAAAAACTCTTTAATATCACTTTCATCCCAATGCAAAAGACTCACTTTTTTTTTATGACAGGTTTTTCAGGTCTGACTTATTAGGAATAGTGATGCAGTTCCTAAAAATATTCCTAGCATTTTACTGTGAAATTTTCAGTCAAGAAAGTACTGTGCAATGCTAGAAAATTAAATTTTAGAAAAGTGTCTGTTTCAGATTAGAAAACATCTTCCGTCATCTCTAGAAAACAGTTGAAGTTATCCAGTTGGTGAGGAGCTATAATGAAGTGTGGAAGCACATCCTATAAGATTTCACAGATTGGGAAAGGGGGAAGCTTAACTTTTTTTTTTTTTTAAGGAATTAAGAATAATAAGAAGAGTAATAATAAAACAATCAAGACAGAAGATATCAAGGACTGCAGGTCAGTTTTGAAAATTTAGCCCTCTCTATTGTTCCTAAACTTTTTCAAGCAAATGGATCTCAGAATTAGAACTGGATTTATAGCTCTAACTCTTAATTATGGGAATTAAATTACTCAGTTGTGACTTTTGATATTACATAATCATAAACTTTTCTTAATTATCTAGTAAGCTGGATTTATATTTTCCATGATGGAAGCAGCACCAAATAACAAGAAAATCTTTGTATCCCATAGACTTTTTGAACTTCTGAGAGCAAGAGTTTCTCTTTGAGCGACTGGAATTTTCAAAACCAGTGGGAATGTGATAATTTTCTTTGTTATCAGACCATCAGTATGTGATGAGAGACATGTTTTCCCTGTTTGGCCATTTGCAAAAAACATACCTAATCACACAGTTATAATGTATATACATGTTTCATATATAATGTGTGTATATATGTATATATACACATATAATGTATATATATGTGTGTGTGTATATATATATAAGGATCCCTAGGAAAAACAAAGCAAATTTCTAAACAAACACAACCTTTCAGGAGATGACCATGAATACAAATAACAATGAATTCTTTATATGATCCACAGAAATGAATAGTATTGCACTAGGAAAATGAGTGTCACAGAACAGGTGTCAAACAAGAGAGTTTATGACAGCCCAGGAAGCACAGAAAGCTGCAGATGGGAGCAAGACTGAGGAAAAGGGCACAGTGCACACATGATGGGCTTTGTTTTCAGTGTCCTTTACTTTTACTCTGTCTGCCCAGCAAAACTCGTCAGTTAGAAGGTCACTGTTCTAACCTGCATCCTAACAAAACTTAGCATTTTAGTTTAGGAGTTTTACTGTTGCACAGGGTGCACTCTTACAGGAAAAGACATAATCAGATCCACCTCAATGCTTTGGCCACAGTGAAGTGTCTTGTCATGTCTATACAAAGTTGTGATAACAAGGGTTCTCTTTCATACTTGCATGCCCTGGAGACTGACTTTGGTTTTATTTATAGTCCAGCCTTTCCCCTTGGTCTTAAATAACTATAATTCCTTAGACCATTTCTCTACTCTCTTTGCAGTAAGCTTACCTTGAACATGCTGAAGTGCTGCTTTAAGACATTCAGTTTTCTTTTGGTTTTGTTACTTTAAAACTGCAATTTCAGAAGTATGGCTGTCTTCTTTATAGTCTTTGAACCATTTTTGGTTTTGTTTTAACAGTAGAATTTCCGTAAAATGAAACTTGACCTGAGTTTTCCCAACTTTTCACGGTGTAAATTATCTTCACCACTCACCAACTAGAATTCCTCTTTAAACTTTCACATACTTTCTCTCATACCCTCATACTCTTAATCCTTAAAAAAAGAAAGAGATTTCATCTAAGAACTAGGATTGCTGCCATGCTATAAAGTATCCTTGCTAGCAATAGAACCATGCTAGAAAGCTGATAAGATACAATAATTTTCCTGTTTCACTTCAGCCTTTCTTTCCTGTTTCACTTCAACTTTTGTCTCTCCTTCTCTTCAACCCACTCCACCTAGCTCATCTACCTATTCAACCTTGTCAAAGGCCAGACTGTGAGTACTTCTGGATAGAATGTACACTTTTTATTGTGTGTCTGTTTCCTAGCTACCACAATGGGACTTTTTACCTTGATTTGGTCCTCTGTTGTAGTGTAATCATGCGGTGTGATAACAGAAGAATTCTGTAGCTGGTCTTTTGTTCAAAAGAAGGCAACATAATGTCTTCAGGGCTCTGTGACAATTTGAAAAACAATGTCCATTATAGCCAGAAATTACAGCCTGCAGGTGCCCAACTGCAACAGATGGAATCCAACCATAAGTTATCTACTATTTCTCTTGAAGCACCGGATTAACATAAAAAAACTCCAAAACCATTGTTTTGGTAGCCTTTGTTAGTTGTTCCTTCACATGCTATGAGTTAAAACAGGTTGGAAAGAATGATTTTAATTAACAGTCATGCCAATTTAAGACAAACTCTATATGAAATGAAAGTATCAGTTAGGAACTACTCAAAGTTTGACATAAAGCTTAGCCAGAGTTCTACATTTTTTGATGAGGAAAATCCTTTGTCCATCCAGAATATATTTCAATCTTTCCTATTGCATTTGCTTTCAGTAATTGTAACTCATTTAGGAGACACTATTGAAGCTTTTCCTACAAATTTATTACAAACCGAAAATAAATTAGCCACAGTAAAATCATGAGTACACTACTGGCTAGGCTAAATAGTAATGTGTTTCAAGCTGAGCAAGCAGATGGCACTATTTTCATTCTTACTCATTTATTTTGAAGCATTTTGTTCAATATTTTTTAGAAAAACTATATACTGAGGGTAAAAATATAGCACTCAAACATTTTAGGCAGTGGTTCATAATTTCACAGCAACATTTTTATACATATATAAAAAAATATTGTTATGTAACTAACAGAAATCCCTTAATGTTTGCAAAATGCCCTTATGTAAAAGTCAACACTGTGAAATTAACTTTTCTGCTGAATGATGAAATAAAATTCAGAATGTCACTCTCATAGTGAATGTGAAGTGTTTTCACTTAAACAAAATTTGATGTGAGAATCAGAGCTGCTGTTCTAAGAAGGTAATATTCTATGGCATACAAAATCTTCATTTATTCAGTCTCTCATTCCCTAAGTGATGTTGATGATTATTAAATATAACTGCATAAAGCTGGTTGCTAATTGAGCACTGAGTATCCCACATAATAAAATCATAGAATCACAGCATGTTAAGGATTGGAAGGGACCTTGAAAGATCATCTAGTCCAATCCCCCCGACAGAGCAGGATCACCTAGACCACGTTGCACAGGAACGAGTCCAGGCGGTCTTTAAACATCTCCAGAGAAGGAGACTCCACAACCTCCCTNTGGCAGCACAGCCTTCTGGTGTGTCAGCCACTCCTCCTAGTTTTGCGTCATCAGCAAACTTGCTGACGGTGCACTCTATTCCCTCATCCAATTCGTTAATGAATATATTGATTAGTACTGGTCTCAGTACCAACCCCTGAGGGAATCCACTAGATACAGGTCTCCAACTAGACTCTGTCCCATTGACCACAACTCTCTGGTTTCTTTCCTGCAGCTAGTTCACAATCCACTGAATTGGGACAGAAAAAATCCTTCCAGATTGACACAAAAAACCTAAATTGACACAAAATCCTTCCAGATAGAAATATCATAAGAAAAGACAAGGGAAAAAAAAAATCTTCCTCTACTTTTATAAGCTTTCTTAGAGGTCAATATCACCTACAAGTCTGATCACACCAGAATGTATCATGAACAGGGTAGGACTCTTCTGTAAGAAATTCAGGTTTGTCCTTATAAGAATTAAATCTTATATATTCCTCACAGTATATAGTGGGTTTTTTTATTTCTTGAGTCTGAGTAAAATACTTAGTATTAGTTTAAAATTTTTATAAAATCAAATGTGCATACATACAAACATACTCATATGTATAAATCTATTTTTGTAATTTATTTATAATCAGGGAAGGAGAGGCAGTGAGGTGGGCCTATATGTTAGGGATTGTTATGATTGCTCTGAATTTAAGTTTAGTGATGATGAGGTGGAGAGTGTTTGGATTAGGTTAAGGGGCAAGGCCAATAAAGCTGGTATTGCTGTGGGAGTCTGCTATAGACCTCCCAACCAGAGCAGTGAGGTAGATGATATATTCTATAAGCACTTGGGAGAAATCTCAAGGTTACTTGCTGTTGCTCAACTTCCCAGGTATCTGCTGGAAATACAACACAGCAGAGAGGGAACAATCCAGGAGATTCTTGGAATGTGTGGAGGATAGCTTCCTCACACAGCTGGTGAGTGAACCTCTTGTTTGTAAACAGAAGTCTTGTGGAGGATGTGGCAATTGGAGACCATCTAAGGAACAGCAACCATGAAATTATTAAGTTCTCTGTTCTTAGAGATATTAGGAGGGGGCGTAGGAAAACTGACACTTTGAACTTTCGAAGGGCAGACTTGTTTCAGAGCCTACTTGATAGAATTCCTTGGGAGCCAGCTTTGAAGGGTGTAGGAGTCCAGGAAAGATGGACGCTTTTCAAAAAGGAAATCTTAAAGGCACAGGAACAGGACATCCCTATGTGTCATAAGATGAGCCAGCAGCAAAGAGGATTGACCTGGCTGAATAGGGAGATTTGGCTTAAAATCAGGGAAAAAAGGAAAGTTTATGGCCTCTTAAAGAAGGGACAGATCACTCATAACAAGTACAAGAATGTAGTTGTTAGATCATGCAGAGAGATAATTAGAAGGTCAAAAGCCCAGCTAGAAGTTAATCTGATTTTAGNGTCTCTTCCAGATGAAACGATTTTATGGTTCTATGATCTTGATTCTCATACTGAAATTTTCATTAAAAATTCACCTCCATGTTAAAGCCCAATGCGTCATTTTCTGTCTTGTACAGTGAAATAGTCCTTAATTCTTAAATCCTGTAAATTTTCTAGTCACCCTCACTTCAGGGTTGTCAATTTCACAGTAACTGAAATGTACTTATTTGCAAATATCACACATTTCAAATTTTTACTTTATTAGGTGAAAATAGCATTAGACAGTAATCTGCATTATGAGCTGACATTAAAACTGAAAACAGGGGTGCTATTTGCTACTGCAGATAATTATGTATCAATTTATTTTGTCTATTATAATGTCTAACAACTCTTCAACACAGGTTTGTTCAACCATTCCTAACAAGGAATTTTTTTTTTCTTTGCTTGTTTGATTTTTTTTTCTAGTGCAAACTATACTTTAAGCATCTGATAGAGATTTTGTTTCTTGATAGGCACTTCCACTAATCTTGTTGTTAGCTATCAGAAAAGCCAGATCATGTTGCTGCTGTTTGAATTCTGCAGAATTCCAATTATACAATTCCCTAAAATCAGTATATATCCAGTGTATCCCTTGGCCACTTAAAGGTCAAAATATTACTGTTTTACCATATTACCTAATATTTCTACATTATTTATATGTAAGGATGCTTTCATTGTTATATTTGCACTGCATACTGTTTTCCTTCCATAATTCATTAGAAAATTCCTTTCATCATCAACTAAAAGTAACTCATCCTACTGGGAAGCACTTAATTTCAATGCTCTGGATATACAACAGGCTAAAACTAAGTCTTTCCAAAATGTGTTTAATTAAGAAAATCTTTTGTGTGCACACATATATATGTGTGTGTGTGTACGCAGTTTTTTAATATGTTTGCTCATAGGTGTTGGAATGTTTCCAAACCAAAAAACTTCTAGTTCACTAGTACTGAAAAAGAAGTAGATAATTTTGGAATAGTAGAAATTGCTAACACTGTCAACAGACATATAAAATTATATATATGAATTATACATTATTTATTATTCTCTCACATATGCCATTGTTTTTCATAGTGCAAAAGGCACAGTAAAATCCTGATTTACTTTTATGTGTTAATAAAATGTAATTTAATGTAATTTAGTGTGATGTTTATTTTACACAAATTGTAGCTTACTTCCATTTTCAAACATACGAGCAAGAGTATCATTTTATATGCTGAATTATTCTGGAGTGAGGTTCACTCATATTTTTTTAACTCCCTCCCTAGCCATCAAAATGAATAAACATCTTTAAAGGCCTATTTATAACACCTCAAAATAGGTATATAGGAGACTAAGAGGAGATCTTATCACTCTCTGCAGCTACCTGAAGGAAGTTTGTAGTGAAGAGGGGGTCAGACTTTTTCTTCCCAGGTAATGTGATAGAATGAGAGGAAATGGCCTCAAGTTGCACCTGAGGTGGTTTAGATTGGATATTAGGAAAAATTTCTGCACTGAAAGGTTGTCCAAGCATTAGAACAGGCTGCCCAGGGAAGTGCTGGAGTCACTACCCCTAGAGGTATTTAAAAGATGTGTAGATGTGGTGCTGAAGGACATGGTTTAGCAGTGGACAGTTTTATGATTCTTAGGTTAACAGTTGGACTCAATGATCTCAAAGGTCCATTCCAACCTTAATGATTCTATGATTCTATGGAGAAAGGGTGACTCAATCTCTGGAGGTGCCTATTTCCATTGACTTTGAAAGAGTCTAGATAGACATAGACAAGGTATCTAATTCTGAGATGTCTAAAGCTAGGAGAGATTAATCCTATTATTTACTTCCAGGAGAAAAGAAGTCTAGATAAACTATTTCACCAATAATCATGAAGCTATTAATTATGAGAAAGATAATTTGACAGTTGAACGTTTGACAAACTTATACTTGGAAAAGTCTTAATCTTCATGCAGCCCTTTTAATAACATTTGAAAGCCAGAAAAAAAACCCCCACAATGTTAAATTATTATGCTAATTGTGTGAAAATGCTGATAATAGACACAAAGTCACAAATAAAACTGGAAGATGCAATGTTTAACTTTCACAGTAAATGGAAATTGTCCAAATCAAAACCCAAGACTGTAAGAAATAGGACTGCAAAAATATGTGTAAAAAATTTTTTTTAAAAAAGAATTTCTAAATTCTGTGAAAAAAAACAATACAGCAACCACTGAGTGGTGGATCTAAATCAAGTTAATCAAGGAGAACTTGCAAAAGGACTTGAATGCCTTAAAAGCTGATATAAGTAACGTATCTAAGTTCTTTAAGTGATCTTTGAACATCTTTCTCTCAGTGTTAGGTTTTTATTGAAACTGAAGACAATCTTTTGCTTACTCAGCTCAGCTTTTGGGTCCTAACTCTTAGGCACTTGTTCCTGAATTTTGACTATGAAAAAGAATAATGACAACATTTTTTGACCAAATGTTTTTTTAAAATTTCAAGGAAAAAACCTAATACATAATTGCATCTGTTTTTCTCCAATCTGTAAGAAAACAGATTTGCATATATGCCTGTCTCTTTGCATGTCTCTTTTATAAAGGAAAAATGGACATAGCAATGAAAAATGCTAACTGATAATTGGGAAAGATATTATGGGGTGGAAGTGGAGTGAAGGTAGAGGTTTGTGATTTTGTGTCTCAAACTGCCTTTAGCATCAGGAGTTTATTCTGTCCCACTCCACAGGATATCAATTAAATAAAGTTGCTTTCTACAGTCCTACACTTTGGTAATACTTCTCTAAGATACATCACTAGAGACTCTGCAATTGACAGAAATGTTATTTGCCATTTCTCTCATTTTAGAGTCACAAGAGAGGTCATTATTCTGAAGATAAGGAATAATTATATTTTTATTTTCATTTTTTTAAATGCTTTGGAGACTTATATCTCCTGAGTTTGGGATATTTTTTTTTTTGACAATTTATTGTCTTTTTTCCCCTTTTGTTGTATATTTTTGTTGCTTTTAATGTTTAAGCAGAATGGAACAACTGTGTACGGTTATGGTATTCTAGTGACATACTCTTGTATTTATTAGACAGAAAGCAGAGAACAGAATGCCAGCAACCTCATAGAAATTTCATTATTAATTTGTAATCATAATTCATTCCCTGGAGTATCTCATCATGTTCATGAGCTCTTCAAAAAAGAGACAGGATTAGAAGAAAAATACCTGCAAAATTGAGATTTTAATTAGGAAAAATATGGTACCAGAAAAAAATAAGAACTGGTACTTTCAAAATGATCGTGATAATATTTTATGATTCCAGCAATTTTTTACATGAATTATACATTCTTGTAGAATGTAGTATTTGTCATTTTTAAAAACTGTACGAGTGAGACAAAATATATCCATGTGAGATAGAAACTAACAGAAGTCTGAACTTTTACAAACAACGCATACTGAAATAAGAACCTGTCTTATTAAACAGGGGAAATAGGATCTGCCTTCCTTAGGTTACAATTTCTTCCAGGATCTTCTATCACATATGTGAAAATGGCCAGTGTGCTCATTCCCAGAAAAGAAAAACTTTGTTCTGCGGGAAACACCACAAGTGAAGATTCTCTGGCTACCTCTATACTCTTGAATGCATTTGCTCCAAGAAGCCATCTCTGACCCCATGCTTAATGATGGGAAAACACCCCTGACATATTGATGTATGGCAGCCTGCCATATCCCTTTTAGCTGGGCAGGCACCTCTAGACTGCATAGCACTGGATCTTAGACTTCTTTCGGGATCTGGACAGTCAGACATTTTATTATCATTTTTGTTGCTGTGGTTTTTTTGAGTTCTCAGTGGCTGAAAAAAATTTGGTGACTGTGCCACAGCTCAGCTGTTGTTTCTTTTTTTAGAACATGAAATGGAGGTTTCTACTCCTCTCCAACCAAATGAAATCAGGAGAAAGATGACCCAAAAGGACTTCTCCCTTGAAAAGACTTGCAAAAGTCCTTATTCTAAGACATATTTTTAATTACTACAATGCAGTCATAAAGTCCACCATGTATGTGTACTCTTAAGACTGCCTGTGTGCAGAAGTTGAATTTACTTGTAATTATAAGTAATTTGTAATTATAAATATATAAAAACAAGCAAACAAAAACAAACTGGAAGAACTATGATGCTATCAGATTTTCTTTTTCCTATGTTGGTACTTTTGAATTTTTTTACCAGTGTTTCCCAATTTCTTTTGACCATTACATGTAGTATGGTTATTTTGCAAAATATATATAGTAAGCACGGTTAAAAATGTAGTTATCTGGGTCATGGTGCTTATTCTGTTCTCTCAGACTAAGAAGATCAAGTAGCATGATCATAGATTCATAGAATGGTTCGGGTTGGAAGGGACCTTAAAGATCATCTAGTTCCAATCCTCCTGATGAATGTAAGGGTTTGCTGGTAGTAAGAAATGTTCCATTTATAACATACCGCTTGAATTTTTCACATACTTAGAGGTGGAGGTGGAAAATTTTGAACACAGATGCCACCTAAGGATCTTACCATCTCATTTTTAAAGCACTATAGGTTGTTCAGATAACCATAATGCTGGTTGTCTCTTTACAAGAGGTTTTTTTGACAAACTGCTTTCCCTTGGAACTGTTTTTTTGAATGAATTGTTCTGTTTTTCCTAAGCCCAAGGTGGAATTTCTCTATAAACTTTATCTTGTGAAACTCTCCAGTGTAAGTAGCTGTGTTCATCCCACTTAAACAGTAGCTCCTATCTGACCTGTGGGTCACAGCTTTCACCTCCATGTCACTGAAATAGTGCAAAGATTTTCCCATCTGTATCCACAAATTTTTCCTTTATGAATAAAGTAGCTGAAGATATCAGTAGCCACATTTTGGATGGTTATACACATAACACATATTTTTTATGATGTTATGATTAGACACCTTCAGCACCAATTTTAAGAAAAACTTAAATGTTTATTAAAGTCAAACATTATCTTCATGCATCTATTTAAGTGCTCTGAATTTGATTAAGAGTGGTACTACCGTTCTTTATGTATGTCCCACATAAATTAGTTTCCTTCACACAGCAAGTTATCCTACAGAAACCAAACAGCTGGAAAGTGAACATTGTTTTTCAAAATTGTTCTAAAAAGCTGGATTTTCTTTTCCCTGGAGATTTTGAAATAATATTGATTGTTAGGCACAGAAAGCCTACCAGTTGTTCTAGGAACAGGAGTATTCCAGAAATTTTTTAATAGGAATATTGAAACATAAATTTGGTCAGTTTTGATCAAAGTTAATTTGGACATATTGAAATGACTGTTTTCATTTTAAATTCTCCAGAAATCAGAACTCTTGATTTCAAAACTCAAGCTCTGTCTAATTTATTGCTTTGATACTTTTGAACTCAAAATATCATTCAAACATAGAGTTACGAGAGAATTTTTATTTCCCATTTTCCCACTGGGTTATTTTTAGTGCAAAATGCTTTGGCAAACTCTAGTTCTAGGTTTAGAGGAAACTGGGACTTCAATAGAGGTCAGGAAGATGTTCCTTATCAGGAAATAGAGTGGCAATAAGTCCTCAGACAGTTGCAGTTTGTTTGCACAACAGAGGGAGAAATAAGTGACACAACTAGATGGTAACACCTAGCCACACAAAACTCCTTCCTTTGCTTGCCCTCTCTCTGTCATCCTCGCTAGAACAAGCACAGGAACCCTCAGGGACCTGTATTTGCAGGAATACAATATCCCATTGGTGGTGGGAGTGGAGCCTTGCCCAGTGCTCTCTCTGTAGAGCTCATATGAGAGGTAGATGGTGGGGTATAAAGCACATCTTATGCTTTTTTTCCTTCTTCTCTTAAAGTCAAGGAAGAAAGAAACAAGGTGTCAGATGTGTGGACAGGAAGAAAAAGGAAGATTTTTATTTCTATATAGAAATAATTTGACAATAAAGATTGCAATATTCAAAAGTTTCCAGTATCTGCTGACTTGGTGTGTGTATACACATAGACTTGATTTGGTTTTTTTTTTCTTTATAGTAAATTGTGCTAATATAACTTTTTTAATGAATGGGATCTTTGGAAAATGCTTTTTATAATACTTAGATAAAAATAACCTAATTTTATGTATTTACCTGTGATAAAACATATTGGCTTACCTGATAATACTGGTTTTCCTGTCAGGCTTTGAAATCCAACCATCTTTTGAATTTCCAGTGTTTAGCATGTATAGCAGGTCATTCTCCTGTTGAACATAAAATAAACCACATCTGATAAAAACCACCATATCAAACACCACCATGGCAAATAACCAATAGTAAAGTCTATGTCCTATGACAGTGTGACAACACCATTACACTGGCTTAGGAGGCACATTCTATCATAAAGTCTATATGAAAAGAGACATTTCACATCCTGGTTTTAAATGTGTCTCAGATCTCCAGTCTCTTTTTGAAAGTCTCCTTGCTCTCATGTTTTGATGAGACACTTGTAAATATAGATGGTGTTAGCAAAAAAAAACCACAACAAAAAAACCCAAGTAAACCAAAAATCCCTCCAGACTTGTCCTTCATTATGAAATTGGTAGATGTAGAACAGTTCCAATAAACAGGGAATTTACATATATTCATGTATAAGGCCCTATTTCAGAGAGAGAATATTTGACAACTGGATTTTCAGAAATAGAGTCAAAGGATGGCCTGATTAAGGAGTGTCTGGGTAGCATCTCAGCTGTTGTTACATGTTCAGCTGCTGCACTGGTTGCCATTGAATGAAGTATTTTAATGAAGTCACAAATAAACCCTCTACAAGAGATCTTTCATAGATCTATAACTGTTCTCTGACATCATTTTACTGTCCATGCATCCCTTCATTGGCTATATGGGGAATCTATGGCAACTACACTTACTTAAAGTATCTCAATTTAAAGCTTAGAAGTAAGTAGTTAATAAATATTCTAATGACCTCAGGTGATTAGGTACAAAATGATCCTGGTACTTTCTTGGAAAGTTTAGCAGTTGTTCTTAGAAAAGACTTTTTGTTGTTGCTGTTGTTTCTTTGTTTTAGGACACTAATCAGCACATAAATATATAATTTTTGTTCTTGTAAGAAAGAACACCATTACATGAAACTGCCTGCAAACATTCAAAACCCATTAATAGATGATAAAATATTGGACCAAAACTTGAAAAAAAGAAAGTCAGCAGCCAAAGGACATATGGTTTTCTATAATGTCATGGCTAATAACTGGGATTACAGTTTGCAGGTGTAAAGAATATATCTAATACAGCAATAAAAGTAATTAGACTGTTCAGCTTTGAAAATATTCAAAGTACAGAGTAATAATGCAACACAGTGCAGATCAAAATCTGCTAAGGTATTTTGGCACCATATTCCCATAAATTTAAGAAGCAGGTAAGCACCAAAATATCGTTTTATACTTAAGTCATCGAATATTTAATAACAGCTCTGGCTTGTAGCAGACATTATTAAGATCCTGTGTAGCCTTTACTTGAACAAATGCAAGTGATATTAAATAGGATCAACACCAACAAACTAAGTAAAGGCCTCGTAAATCTGTAGAAGATAGGAGAATTCAATCTGTTATAAAACCAGCTAAATCACCTGAGGACTAAAAAACCCAAACCACAAACCAACACACAAAAAAATGCTAATAGGTAAATTGCTATTCAGTAAGAAGTGAGGGAATGAAAAAAGCAGTGGTGCCTACAGAACTTCATGGATATTGAAGAGCTGATGCAGGGCCAATGCACTGAGACAGGATGGAAAAAGTTAACACCTGGACTTGGAGGGAAATACATGTTATCCGTATGGCAATGGAGTAACTGCATATATGTCATGCTGTAGATATCCAAGTTATTCTATGAGTACTTAGAAAAGACTGTCTTTTCAAGATTTCTACAAAACAATAAGAAGAATTATTAGGGTCCAGAAAAGATAAAATATGAGCAAAGATTAAAATATGAAGAGGGTATATCATTGTGGAGAGGTATCTCCATAAGAATGGGCATGTGAGCAAACCCAGACTTGGCGGCGCCAGTAAGGATGGCTACAGGAAAGATGTAAACAAGGACACACACAAGGACGGTTACAGGGAAGACATAAACAAGGACACACGGGGACAGCCACGTGTGGCACGTGACACAGGAGTGAAGCAGCAAGAAAATGGAGGCAGAAGGTGGAACCAAGGGAGGCGCCTTGAGAGCAGTACCTGGCCAATCAAGAGATGTTGCTTAGCGCCTGGCAGAGTTGGTTACCAATTAGAGTGGTGCTTCCAGCGCGCGGTTAGCGCTGGTGGGTATATAATGAGTGAGCTTTGGGCAATAAATGGCAATGCTTGGATTATATTAATCCGTGTACGCATTGTCCATTGATCTCCCGCCGCATATCATTAGCTATTTTCTATATGTATTGGCTAGTGTTTCCTACGTATGTGTGTTCTATTACGTATTAAATACTGTATTTCAGACAAAAGAAGACAGCTTTGAGGATGACAGAGTAGTACTGACTGGATACATGTATAAAACATAACAGGAAAGAGTGAAAAGACTCTATAGAATGATCCAAGAGATTATAACCAAATCATAAGGGATCAAACAGGGAGTTTGCAAGTAAGTTTATAGAAGAAATCCTCAGCAGATGTGAAACACCAATTCTCCATTAACGTCAATGATACTTGTAAGGTCTATCAGCTAATACTGAATTTTCCTTTGTAGTTTACAAGAGCATCTGCTGGGGCTGATCAGGCTTTTAAGGTGAAACTCCTTCTAATTTAATACATTAAAAATATTCATCTGGTTTTACCTGGTCATTTAAACACCCTGGATTGAAGTAAAAATCAGAAATTAATTCAGCTGCTCTTTACTACGTATCTTAGGATGAGATGAATAGGCATCTGGAATTACTTATCTATCTCTGCACTTTCTATAAAGGAAGTAAAGCTAATTAGAGCACAGCAGTTTAGAATTCAGTTAAGTCAACATAGGTGTATAGTGACACACACCATTTATGATATCCACAGGAGGCTGACAGAACAGGATCAATGATAAACCTGTGTACTTTTGTCATGACAGCAAGAGACAGGACAGGACACTGTCAGACATCCTAAATAGCACTAGATACCTCTGTATGGCAGCAAATCAGTCCCTACTTGCCATATTTTTATAGAGTTAAGACTCAGTTCAGCTACCCAAAGATGACTAATGCCACCTGAAATGCCCCAGTTATGCAACACATCCACATAATGCTGAAAGTATGATACTGGACCTATGAGCACTGTAAGCCTATGCATGAGACACTGAATAGAGTTGCTGGTCACCATGCTGCTTAAATGAACTCAGTAAAAGTGTTCAAAGATATACATTCAATTCTATTTCTAAAGTAAATCACTGTAGTTCTGCTTGCTTTGTGTATGTTATCAGCTGGTAGTACAGAGTTTAAATAATAATAATGGAATTGGAAGCTGTGGGCTGTCAACCTTTTGCATCTTTTAGTTGCATGAACACAGGTATACAAAAAAGAAAAGACAAATCCATAAGTTATAAGGAGAAGTGTAGTTTTTACGCTTGATAACAGGAGAATATCAAAGTTGAAAGGGAAATATTTTACTGTGTTTGTATTTTCTATCCTGACTAGAAAAAAAAGTTGTGTTTTGAGTAAAGTCAGTGTAATATGATGTAAGAGGAAATACATAGCTGCTTTCCTTTATGAATTAAAGCAACAACATGTTACAGCTACATGAATCACTTAGATTAACTTAACACTGTCATTTCTCACTGTACAAGTAGTCCTGAAATAAACCTCTCTAAGATCACTCCCACACCTTCAGATATTTAGAACTTATAAAGGATCAATTTGTGACTTTTACAGACATTCCTCGGGGTCTTCAGGAACAAAATGAGGAATTGCAATCTCTGTCCTATAAATTACATGTTTCTTTCTAGGTGTCAGCAATGTTCAAAAATTTCCCATGAAACACCTGTATTTTTGTATTCAGAAAAGTGTATGCGTTACTTTTGTGCTGAGCTGTATCACCAAACAGAAACACACATGGGCTCCTTTGTAGCTTCAGTTGTAGTTAGAAATATCATGTACACATGGAAGCCAGATCACGGGTGTTCTACCCTTTCTGAAACATCATTCTCACTTTAAAATAGGTTTATTATTTTAGTAGTTTGCACAGTCTGCCTTGAAATGGCAGACAATACTGTGATGACAGGCAGGGATATGAGTACAGGAAAATGTAAAGAAGTTTCTGCATTGTATATGAGTTTTCTAGCTAATATTTCAGGAAATAGAGCCCAGTTTCTCAACACTTCTTGTTTGCTTTCATTGTGAATATGCATTTCAACCTCAGCATTGATTATGGATTGTTTTCAATACTTGCAGACTAACATTGCTTCATACGAGTTGTCATCTACTTTAAGTTTTATAATTTTTTTCCATTGGTTGTAAGATAAAACATAGCTTTCTATATTATAGGTTGTGGAGGCTCTGACTCAGGCAGAGAGAGATAGTAATGGTTGGAGAATTAAACTATCTCCTGCCTTCCATTTCACAAGACTGATGATTATATAGTAGCGAGAATACTGTAAACCACACCATGGATGGAATAATATAAGCTATGGAAATAATACATCTCAGTTACTTTATGTACAATTTTCTCTTCTTACAGTCACACGTTGAATTGGTTTGGCATTCATGTGTGCAACATGTGAAGGACATGATAATGATTTTTACTTCATGTGATTATTCATATTTCTGTTAATTTAGGATAATAATAATATTTTAATTTCTTTCCGGAAAAGTAGATTTCATTTTACACTTTATTTAGGCTGAAGTTTGTCCAAGCTTTGATTTTTTGGTTTCTGAATAATTTTCTAATTGGCATATTTTTAATTATCTTGATTTTTTTTCCCTTGTTTTTCTTCTCAGTGTTACGAAAGTTAATAATGTCTTAACTCGTTCAAGTTCACATTTGAAGGTTCTGAATTTCTATGCAGAAAATTCTGTTCACCGCAGATGACAAATACATTAAAAACATTCTTCTGTACTAAATCCAGTACTGCTTTATGTGCAATATGAATACTAAAAGTGCCATTAGCAGTAGACACAGAGAACTACCAATCATTTATTGATGATTACATAATTAATTAAGTAGCTGCTTCACGTTAACATTTTCAATCTGAGTGTACATTTTCTTTTATGTATCCAAAACCAAATATTTGTTAACTGGAGGACCAATCTGAGTTGCTTTCTTAAGGACCTTCTAAGCAGGGAGTTGCAGGAAATGAGACACAAGCATTATGCAGCCCATGGCTTCAGCCTGCATTCATGACTCACCATCATGCTACGTCTCTTGTACTGCAAAGAAACAGTGTGTGCTTTACCATGCACAAGAGACTACTGTCTTCATCCCTGTGTTAAAGCTTCTCTCTGTTGTTATGGATAAAATGACCCTCAAACTATTTTAAGAGTCAGGAACATATTAAGAACAGAAATAGGCTTATATTTTAAAAAGTTTGGATTTTGCCTCACAAAAAGGGTAGCTGATTGATGTATGTGTTTATTTTTGCTTCTCGAGGCTCTACAAAATATATTATTGCATACTTAACTAAGCCTCCTATCCACAATGCTTTCTATGGAAAACATTGGTAGCAAGGACATCCTAAAAGTTTTCGAAGGAGAAATTCTTTCTACAAAATCTTGTGCCAGTAGGGTAAGCATCACAGATCTCCCTCAAACTTCTTTCCTATCCATCTGACAAACAGATAACAGAAATGCAGTTGTCTCTTCTGTTTATATCCCCGTGTTGTTCCTTCACTATTCTGTAGTTTGAGAAAAACATCTTGATTTGGGAGCAGTAGGCTATGTGTGGTGCAACTTCCCATGTTGGTATTTCAAAAGTATTGTGAAGTGCAATTAATGTATATTACCTTTTTTTACACAGAAAGGGTCTCTAATATTGATTAAAGGGAAAACAAAGCTTCATTTCAACACATTCTCACACAATCGGCCCTAGGAAAACTCTCAACATAGGAATAAGAACAGATACACCAATAACTGTCTAATTCTACACTTTCCAGGCTGACTGGAAAGGAAAAGCTCCCTTTATAATAAACTGAAATGTTTCTCTGTAACATTTACAAGATCCTGGAAAAATTGCCTGAAGCCTCAAAGGTTTAAGGTTTCCAGTCTAATAATTTAAATAATCCTGTTAATCTATAAAAAATAAACAATGAATACTCCTTTATGAAACTTCAGAATGAAAGTCACTCTTTATGCTTTCTTAAACCAATACTATAATGTATTCTCCCCATCAGACAGTTATGAATATACCTGCCCCACAAAATTCCTACTGGCAAATGGAAGTCTAAGAGAAAGCAACGAATCTAACTATTCATGATTGAGGACTTATCAAGGTAACCATACATACAGAGGGAGAAAAAAAAAGATGATGTATCAAAAATGCTTCTACCATCACAACTCAGGGAAAGGTCTTTTAGTCCGAGCACACATTTTTAAAATAAATAAACCCATGTATGTTCAGATCAGTAGGCGTGCTGTCAACAAACATCATTCATGAAGGCCCACTTACCTCTAACTGCCCATCTCTCTTCCAGCCACCTCTCATTTCTTGCTCACATTTCCACACAACATATTGCTGTGTCTGCATCAGATTTCCCTTCTTTATGCCTCTTGCTACACACATCCTTCTCGTTAAGCTAAATGATATTCCTAGGCACAGGATGATATTACAAGTAGGTAGACTGGATAGCTCTGATCTCTTTTTTTTTCTTCCTTCAGTCAATAAAGATTAAACCATAGATGCTTTTTTGGTTGACTTATTTTTTTTCTTTAAGTTAGAAGTACTTTTGAGATCACAGTGTCAGAAAATTAAAAGGTTAAGATTGCAAACAAGCTAACTTCTCTGTATTGCACACTATCCTTCATAATTCTCTCTTCGCACATAGCCTTCAGATGTTACTCAGAAGGCATAGGTCTCCCAAGCACCATTTCCTATCTACCATCTCATACACATGCCCTCAATGCACCAGTGTGTGAAATGACAACAGGAGCCTTTGTTCAGACAACTAAACTAAGTCACTCATCAGTGTATTCCAAGGTGTCTAGAAAGGTTTTCAGCTGATCAGCCATAGGTGTCTCACTTGAAATGATGCATAGAAACAATGAAGATTAGAAACCATTTGCTCTATTCACACAATTTTCGGTGACTGCCTGAAGTTCACTTCATGTCTCTAATTCAAAACTGTAGTTAAGAGAAAGTGCTCTCTTTCCTTTTCCCAAGATATCCCAGGTTTGTGAAAAGAAGCTTTTCTGGGACTCATCCCTCTGCTGTGGCTTTGGAGAAGTATACAAGCTTAGCACCTTTGAATACCTTCATTGGCTTCTCAGACTCCATAATGCCCTATGCTAAGGACTGTATAAAGCCATGACACAAATCTCAATTATCAAAACAAAAATATGAGAAAACACATATCTTTTTTCAATTGATGGCTTTTTGCTTCAGATAATCCTTTTTTTCATGTTGTGTGCTAGTATCAGTGTCAGCATGTGCCAGTAACATCCTTACTATGTATGTGTGCATTCATATGCAGTGAAAATAGTTGGTTTCAGTTTTTGGTAGGGACCATAAAGCAAGTAAATGTGATACTCTGTTATAAGACAGAGATTGATCCTTGTTCAGAGAGTCTGCAGAACTGACATTGTAGAACAGCAGAAACAAGGAAAATTGTACAGACTTTTACCACAGAGCAAATCTGGGATAGGTCCTATGAACCTAATAAAGCTATAGCAGTGCCGCATTGCGGAGAACAATTCTGAATCAGTATTTTGCAAAGGAAAAGGTTTATAGGTAAAGGAACAAAAGACAGAAAATGTTCATGTAAAGGAACAGATTTTGCTACTTCCAATTCTTTAGCTTTTTATCTTCAAGACAGCTCAGAGTAGGCATAAGAACTTATGCCTTCCAACAGTTGAAGTCAAAACCTTTAACACCCACCTGTGAAAACCATTGCTACTATGTCACTTTTATTTCTACTGGCAAATTTATTCCAAAACCATCTCTAAAATATTACAATGTCAACAGCATAAGATATGTTGATAATGAAGGGATTATGAGCTACTTTCATGACAGAACTTGAGAGGCTCAAGATACTCTTTTCATCTGTCATGGTATCAATGGGAACATATCTGTTAATTACTACTTCTCAGCCAAGACTGTCATTGCTTGCTTGAGTGCTTCTCTCTCATTCCCATGAAAAGCTAAACTGCCTTGTTAAAACTCAGGTGAGTCCAGCTAACCTCTGCCTCTGCAGTGAACCAGAAAGGGGTTATACTCTCTGAATCATACAGCTGTCTCAGCTGAAAGGCAACAACTTATACCATCATGAAACAGACGAGTTGCTGGCTGAAGCAAGCCTTAAGACAGATATAAGAGCAGTACACAGCAACCTCCCAGACTGAAGACTGAGTTGTAAGTTTGCATTAAATCTTGTGTATGAAAAATAATTTTGGGATGAACAGAATCTGGGACTTTGGGCTTATCACTTCATAAAGAGAAGATCAGAAAGATTACATTTCTCCTCTGGTTCATATAATAACAGAGGATAAAATAAGATCTAAACAGTGAAGAATCAACATCTTGAATCCATTTTATTTGGGTAATAACTGAAGGATTAGGCACTTTTGATTTTTTCTTATGAAAAAATAATTCAAAAACTTAATTCATAATTCAAATAAAATAATTGGAAAGAAAAAATCAAAAATAATTGAAAACCTTAAAAGATTTTAAAAGATCCAAGCCAGCATGCTGCTATGGGTATAAATTTATCACCTTTCACTATAAATTGGGTCTGTAACATTTAAAAACTTATTCAAGGCTGGCATAAAAATTCAGTACAAGAGAATATTTGAGGGAGAAATACAATAAAAATCCTTTGCTCATTTTGGCGTTATATACCCCAAGAAAAAAAAAAAGCAGTGTATCATTGAGAATGGAAGGAAATAATGATACCAACTGTCGTCCATTTACTGTCAAGTCTACGATTTCTACATGCACATTTGCACCTTTACTGGATAACTAAGCAAAGCCTTCTTCCTTTCGATGAAATTTTCAAGGCCATGCAATAAACAGATGCCTTTGGCTAACTTTGAGAAGGGTAGAGGAGGAAGCTAATGAGTCAGAAGCTTTATTGTTTACAGATATGTTTTCTGTGTAAATATGACTAATTTTTTTCTGACAAAAATTTTACAGGGAGGTTTAGTATGCAGACTAACAGTGACTGTATGTGGTAAATACACTGGTAAAAATAAAGCCTAATAGCTTCAGTTTGAAAAAAAAAAAAAAACCAAAAAAAAAAACCCAAACAAAATTAATTAAAAGTGCTGATCCTTAACCAAGTCCTAATTCATCCAGTTTTCTTGGCAGGCTGGAGTAACAATAGCAATTCTTCCATATGTTCATTTGATGAACGTCTGAGGAAAGTAGCTAGTGGAAATCTCAGATGCAGTTTATTTATCATCCATAAGCAAAATGTTATTTAAATAGCATCTGAAGTCCAGTTATTTGCCATGTGCATTTTGGCTTATAATGATTATATCTCCTTGTTAAACCAATTCTGGATTTAGTTTTTATTTGGATAGAGTCTGTAGTGAAATTATTTTAATATCCAGATTTAATTTAAGCCAGAAGAGAGATTATTTTAACTTGTTTAAAATAAATACACTGTAAATGTAACAAAAGATCCCCTCCTGCTGTTGTAGACTTAAATGGAAATAAAATAATAAAATAAAATAAGATAAAAAATTGTCATGTATATCTGACTAACAGTAAGCTAAGGCCTGCCCTCCTAACCAGTTCTTCATAGAAGGGTCTTGGCATCTTTTAAGACACTCTATTGATTTTAGAGGAGGCGCAAATAGATGATAAACCATGCAATGCCCTCAGTAAGGTATTAAGATAAAACTGTAAAACATTCTGTGGTAAGAATGTCAGAAAAACAATCACAAGCATTTAAGAAATAACTAGTTTTCCTACCCTAAAGATTTTTTATCCTGTTACAGAGTTGTAGTCAATTATTATAGAATCATAGAGTGTTTTAGGCTGGAAGGGACTTCTAGAGGTCATCTNGCCCAGGTGCAGGACTCTGCACTTGGCCTTGTTGAACCTTGTATGCTTCACCTGGGCCCACCTCTCCAGCCTATCCAGGTCCCTCTGGATGGCATCCCATCCCTCTGGCATACCACCTGCACCTCCTAGCTTGGTATCATCTGTAAACTTGCTGAGGGTGAGCACAATGCCCCTGTCAATGTCATTAATGGAGATATTAAACAACACTGGTCCTAGCACAGACCCTTGAGGGACACCACTTGTCACCTTCCTCCATCTGGACATCGAGCCGTTGACAATCACTCTCTGGATGCGACCATCCAGCCAGTTCCTTATGCACTTAACAGTCCACTCATCAAACCCATAATTCTCCAACTTAGAGATAAGGAAGTTGTGGGGGACCATGTCAAAGGCCTTGCAGAAATCCAGTTATAATTATTATAGTCCAATTATAATTATTATACACTGTTAAATTTTAAATTGCTATTATTCTTTAAAGGATAATAGCAACTCCTGAAGAAATTACAGTGCTTTATTAATGATGCCTCAAAAGTCAATTTACCTACCTGCTGGTAAAGGCCAGTTTTTACAAACTTTCATTTAACTGCTTCCTACTCATTTTCCACTTCTTTTGTTTGTATTTGCCCACCTTCAAATAATCTGTACCAATCTAATCAGTCCTATGACTAACAAGATTATTTTAGAACATCCTATAGAGTTCATTGAACATGCCTTGCATTAGAGAGAAAATTCAGCATTTAGAAGACAATTTAGATAATGTCCACTGCATCCTTCCTGTGGGTTCACAGCTTAATGGAGCTTGTCATTTCTTTTAATTTGTATCAGAACAGAGCTGAGAAAGGTGCCATTCAAAGATCATTGCCAGTCAAGTCCATCCAAAAGCTTCAGATAGACACTGAGTATCTGAAGAATGATCTCAGATCCCTTCTTTTTATTATTTGTATTTCTAACTTATGTCCCTGGGAACTCCTTCATCATTTTCAATAAAGTTTGCAAATTTTCATCATTCACTATTTTGATGGCATGACTTTTAGTGTCTTTCCAGATCACCTGTGAAGGCTTTAAATATTTAAATATGCTAAGTTTGATTAGTGACTCCTCTTCTGTACCATTGTACCTGTCTGAAAGCATCAACCTTTAGCGCCTTACTTCATTTCTAGTTTGAGGTTCATTCTTAATATACATGAGTTAACTCAATAACTCTGAGTTAACATTTTCAATAATAAAGGTTGTCTTTATCTACTACTCTCTCTTATTTCATGAGTGTTGTAAATGTTTTTTATTCTTGTAATTAATATGTTGAGTGAATTTCTTTGAGATTGAATATTGTTCATGCAACATAGTCATTGCTTCCTGAAATAACATTTTAAAATTAAATTAAACAGAATGTAACAAGATTTTTTGTCTTGTAACAAGCATTCTTAACAAAGTCAGACTGCCTTTTAGTTAGAAATCTACTGGAATATTGAAGGGCATTTTAATTTTCTAGCAGTCTGTCTGTCACCATTTCCGTGGGGTAAACAGACATCTCAATCAAACATGATGTACTGAATGATGAGTAGGGAGTGCAATTTCAGATGAAAACTGATCTAGGCCATTTAGAGTTTTATTTATCTCATGGGTGAACTTTAATGTAATGTGCTTTTTGCAACAGTTGAGTCAGGGGACAGATTTCAACTATTGGCATAAAAAAAATCTGCCATATATTCGCAGATAATTTTTCTGTTTTACCATTAATTCAGAATTGTTCCATTTGGAGGTCTAAAAGAATATGGAAGTTGTAACTTTCAAGGACAGTTGTAAAACATGTGGTTTTGCTCTGGCATCACCTTGACAGTGCATTTGTTATTCATTCAAGTCCTGATATTTAGCTCTTGGAAAGAGTTAATTACAGTTCCTTGACTTTACTTTGAATTTTACATACTTATATAAAATTCCATGAGAGGAATTTCATATAGTAGCCACAACTGCAACGTATGTCATCTCAAAGCCAAATTATGCTCTTTAGTTATAGACATCTAAGAGAAACAATGGGTTCTAGAGATAGCCCAGGATAAGGCCCCATCTATCAACTATCCTTCATTATAAATTACATAATATTCCTAATTTATGTACTTCTGAGGATTTTTTATGCACCTTTCCATAAACCCATGTTCTCAGATACAATGAGATTGTATTGATGACCCATTCAAGTACAGCTTACAGAAAACCATAAAATGTTAAATNATGTAAAACAAAAATTTGTAACCATCCTTTCTCAATTAATTTGCAGTGCAAAGACTCTAGCTCCTTAGATTTGTCAGGGAAAACTTCATGGCAATCATTTTGGAAGATGCTAGAATGTTGTCATTAATATTTGACTGCATCAAAAGTTAAACATTTTTCATGTGAAAATAGAACACATTGACGTTTTGTATTGGTTGAGTTCTATGTTATAGTCCCACTAAGTTACTTTTCTTTCAGCTACAGCATAAATAATCAGTTTTAAGAGATAAAATTACGACTGTCATGGTCATTATCTTTGCAGGAATACTTGTAAATAAGTACATTACATTTAGAGTAAACACATTACTTTTATACTTTACAGATTAACTTTTACTGAAGTTATAAAATCACTGAGTAAGAAAACAAATTATTCTAAAGTACTGCTTATAGAAACCCATGCAAACCATGCAAAGTCTAACTGCTAAACAAACTGACTTCCTGCAGTGAAAAATGACTTGAAGCATACTTTGCTATTATACTATAATCATTTTCCTGGGCATACAATTAAAATAATATTACTTGTGATACAAGAAGAAGTTGAAAAAGTCTAGTAATGCATCAAAGTATGTGAATAAATGTCAATATAAATTTACAACATATTAGAAAAACTCCAAGCCAAAAGAATCTTAGAGTAATAAGGTTGTTGCCATTACAGTGTTATTCAAAGATTCATGTACTGAATGGATGAAAATAAAAGGATAAATCCCTATTTATGGCTTTACACCAGAATGTACTTAACTGAGAACCAATCTTCAAAGACAACATGTAAGAGATGGGGTTGTAGCCCTTCCCTGAACTTTCAAAAATATAGTCCTTGAATTCCCTTCTGACCCTTTTTCATTTAACAATGCAGAAATATCTATATTTCAAGAGAGGGAAGGCAAGTGCTTAGTGTGCACCTTAAATTCAGCTTGGAAGCCTAAGTATAACACTGTGTCAGAAAATAATTCTGATCTTGTAGTCAAGTTTCTTAAAGCTATTGCACAAATTCCCTTAAGGATATGAAGTACTGATACTGCACATTTTTGGAAACACATTTGGTTTATCTGAGCTGAGTGTTGAGACACACAGATCTTACAAAAGCCCTTATGGGATCTAGAAAAAAGTGTATCCCTATGCCTAGACACCATAAAGGTGGCCATGTACATACTAATCATCCTTCCCACATGACACTAGCACAAAAGCTAGCTGGGCTACCCACCTTCTACAGAATAATACTTTAATTAGGGCCTTTGTTCAGAATTTTAGGCATAATTGAACCTAAGGGGATTTGCCTGTACAACTTTGCCTTCCCAGAACACTGTTCTAGCCACCAGCCATAAAAAACCCCAAAAACCTAAAATGCAAAAAACCCTCTCCTGTGTCTGAATGCTCTGTTTTGCTGAAATTATGCCACACTTCTACTAAGACTGAAAATGTGTCGATGTGGAATAAATGAACCTGCTCTCGTATCTTAGGGGGTATGCAGTGCTTTGAAATACTTTCTCACTTTTTTATTCTACCTCTATGAAAATACACTCCTGTATGATGAAGTCTGGGAAATTAGAGAACACAGGTCATTTCAATGCTGCTCTATCTCAGAGTGCTTTCTGGGGCTGCAAACAAAAGCTGATGAGAAATCAGAGCTCAGTCCTCAAGATAGTTCATATTTTTGAGGTGAATATAAATGCATACTTTCCCAGATTTCAGTATGGGGAAGTACAGTTAAAAGTAGTTTACTTTCTTGGACTTACTATTTTAATGTTCTACATGTCACTGCATAGACTATCCACACACAATTCTGAAATAAAGTCTGTCTAACAGGAGATTTTAAAAAGCATTTGTAATTTGCAGAAGTTACAGCAGTTATAGCTTAGAAATATACCATCAATGCATTTCACTTCAGGAAAAACAGTTAAGAAAGCTCCTGAAGTGAATCATAACACTGCTAAAGCAGAGCATCTGTGTGCTTGTGCAAATTGAAATCACCTTTGCATTCTGATTATCTCTTGGTCTGTTTTGACTTCTGATGCAAAATAGAGATGCTTTTTTGGTATTAACAATTAAGTACCCTCCCCAGATTGTTTCTATTTTATGGAAGTTGTCAGATTATAACAGTACTCCTGCATATGTACCTCCAGCGTCTCATACCACATTCCTGACAAGAAGAAGCTAGGTTGCACAGAAAGATATTTTGATTTTACACTGTCAACATTTTTACAAAGGGAAATTCTAAGATAACTATGTAAGGAACCACTGCAGCAGTGCAAAGGTGCAGAAGAACCTGATGGGTCCCTGATGTGTATTCTTCAGGGAGTTTTTTTGGATATGCCTGAAGTTTGTGTGTCAATTATTTTGAAATAGCTTGGGGTTTTGCCCAAAGTCAGGGATGAAGTAAGGACTGTGATGTCCTCTGTCTCAAAATCAAATTCAAATTAAAAAATTTACAAGTATGTTAGAGAAAGATCAAGCAAAAATGACTACACTTAGCTTCTGAAACAAGGAAAAATAAGCCTTTTACTTGCAATCTCTACCTTCTGATAAATCTTTCATAGAGAACAAGTACTAACAGTCTGAACTCTCTGACCTCCTAGTGACGGGTAAGTAGTACGTGAATAGTAAATTACCCAGCTGTAAGAACTCCCAAATGTGAAAGTGTTTACTTCTAGTAAAGGTACTTCAGGAAAAAAAAAAAAAAAAAAGCCTGATCTCAGTAACATCTATTTAGAATTGTGAGACAATATGTCTTGATAGCTACATATGTGTTTTGCTTTAATTTAAGAAATAATTTTGTTCTTCAGATAGATTGAGACCTTGCTGACAGACAACAAGCTATGATATGCAAGTGTTTCTGAATAGACATTATTGAAAACTTAGAGCTAAATCCATCTCACATTGACCAGTGATTTAAATTAAGTCTTTTAATATGATTAATATATGAGCTCTAAAATTGATTCAAGCAATGTCCACACCATAGTCACAAAGATCACAAAAATTCAAGGACTGATTCTATAATTATCGAATCCCCCCCAATAGAAAATCAGAAAGACTGACTGAAAAATGAGCTATTGAACTAAAGCATGTAAGAGATCTTTAAGAGAACTTATTAAGTTTCTAAACAAAGCCTGCTTTGAGGAGTAATGAAAACATATGCTAATAGAGATAATTAAATATTAAAAGATGAGACTTCTGGCTTTTTCTCTAGGGCTTAAGCCTCTCAGTTCTAATCTTTAATAACTATTCTTGCTATGAGTATTAAGTGGTTTTCATAAATCTCCACCAATTTAACCAATACACACCTTCAAAGAAGATTTAAAATTTCATAAAAGTCATTGCATGAGATTTACCTTTGGTTATAGCAATTAAAGGAGAGACAGCAATTGATGCAAGAGCGATTGAGGCTCACAGACACACTACTTAGTGCTTGCTCCACCTATACATGGTCTCTACAAGAAACAGCTGAAATGGTCTAAGACAGTCAAGAACTAAGGTGGCAATAAGGCAATGTGGGATCAGGGGTCTAGTAATCTCCATGTCTATCATATTTTCATTTGGTAGTGAATATATTTCATAAATATGCCCAAGAATCTTTTGCAGTGTCTGGGGAAGTACTCCAGATATGATGTGTTCAGCACAAAATCATAAAGCACACATTATACAGCAATAAATAAAAATCGTACACATCTTTGGAACACTAGTCTTCTTGGAAGAATCCCAAGTACTCAACTAAAGCATACTTTAATACATTTGAGTGCTTAAGGTTGTCTGAGAGTCAAACAAGTAAGGAATTTATTTAAGAAATACTTTGTCAGAAAGTTTCAGTTTGATGAAGCATGATGAAAAGAAAAAGCAGTAACTTTCTGATAGTATAAATATGAGCTGGAACCCAGGAGAGTCCAGTTCCATTTTGTTCCCTGGAAACAGATTTGAACTTAGAGAAAGTCTGCTTTACTTCCCTCACACTGACTGCACATGCAAAGCACCAGGTTTTAAGCCCCCACTCCTATTTCTTTATGGTTCAGTGATTATTTAATTACAGAAACAATGCTGAGGAGCTATCCTGGAAGAAACTGAGCAGAACTCTATTCTGAATAGTACATGTCCAAAGGTTTCAGATTCCTTCTCTAGAATATCCAGAGTAAGAATCTGAAATTGGACTGTATCTGACCATAGCAAGTGTCTTACCATATGGCTCATTCAATGAATGGGGACTGGTGGACCACTTTTACATGTACATTTTTCAGACACATACCATTCGTGCTATGATATAGCTAGAAATAGTTATATATATCATGATGTGCAAGGAATGATATGCATGATGTGCACAGCTATGATGTGCTAGGAATAAATCCTAGCTTGCTGCTTCTTTCCTCTTCCCACAAAATCATAGGTTTGCATTAGGCCAGGACTTACTTTGATAGCCATCACGTTTGTGACACTTTTCTTATGAATCATTATTTATAATGTCAGGTGTTTCTCTCATTAATTTTCAAGCTATATAGACAAATTAAAATATATTTTTCCTAACTTCAGTAGTAAGGGTGCTCATGCAGATGGGCAGCTTAGAAGTGTATTTGGGGCATAACTTGACAAGCTGGTTTTGTTTTTATAGTGAACTTATTGCTTGTGAGCACAGATAGATTAACAGCCCTGAAATCCTTCATTAATTCACAAAATAAGTATATCTTGAGCAGTACATGCCTAACTCTACCACTCAAGTAAGGAAACCACTTTTGCAGAGTATAAAAGGAAGTTATTTCCTGAAATCTGTTTAAAATATTCTTGGCAATGGCACTAGTTATTTGCACTGGAACAGATTATCTGATGTGAATGTCTGTATTGTGAAGCTCTAATAGGTCTCATCTGGGGCTCTGCTTCTTGCTGCTCCATTACCACAAATCAGCCCAAAATTAGAGAAAATTTTCCTCCGCTCATAAACTCCTATGTCACAGCTCCCAGTATCTAGCACAGAGTGCTCTTACAGGGACAAAATTCTGGATAGGATTTATCTGATAGACCTGAGGTCAATTTAATTCATGGTAAGTCATAGCTGACTGGGGTATTTACAAGTTCAGAAAAGCAGGAAAGGATTTTAAAGGCTCATTAGTCAATACTGTTCTTTCCATTCTTGTCTCATAACAAACTCAGCATAGCTGGAACAGACAATCAAGGTTGTCTTCTTAATATTGGTGGAAGGGATAAAAATAGAAAATAAATCCTGTGAAAAACTGCTACAGTTTATCTCATCTGACTAAAGTGCTACATATCTATTCATTGTCTTCAGATATTAAAAACCTGCTCATGAGAATGTCTTAAAAGACTTATTAGAGTTGTTGACTCAGCTGAAAACATAGTGATTCATATGCTCATAATTATATTTTGCAGACAACACTACACAAGCCGCATACTTCTGAATGAATTAAAGACTGTTATTGAATGAGTGTTTATTTAAAACAGTGCTCCCTTTGGAGCTGAAGAGAGTGGGTGGGATTTATTTCAGTTAACATTAAGCATCTACAATGTAAGAGAAACAAAGAATACTTCTTATAAGAAGCAATATTTCTGTCATATCCCTGAAGTATTACAGTTCACCTTATTCTTTAAATAGAATATACTTTCTGAATTTAAGAATTTTTACAGTTAATTTCCCTCTTTACACTAACTTGTGCTCATACATGCCTGTATACCTCATTCAGTCCTTCCCCTCATTGGCTGTAAGAGTTTGTAAATTAAACTTGACCTTTTGTAAATAAGAGCAAGAATACTATTACAATAGCAAAAGTCAGTTGGAAATTGCTTACAAAAACTTACCAATCAGATAGAAAACGTTTCTAAAAAAAAAAAAATAGCAGTAAAAAGCATTATCTTGTTTAGTCCAGATTTTCCCTACCCAAAATAAAGATATTTCAATACAACCAACCAAATAAAGAGCATACTAACATTAACCTACTTAGGAAATAAATTTTGACGTTAAAAGAAAAAACAAAATAGGGTTTAGATGCAGAAACCTAGGAAAAAGGGAACTGTTCCTAAGTGCATGCTTATAAGTCCTTATGAGACTTTCTCACATCTGAAAATATCAGGTTACTTTGTGGTCCTGCATGACCACACAGGAGAGAAAAGGAGAGAAAGAGACACAATTATACTGAACTCTCTTACCTACTATTTAAACATATGCTAGAATGAGATCAATTCCAGTCTATGGCTATGTTTTTGCTGTTGAATAAAAGCTAAGTACTGATCCTAAGTGACATCAAACAATCCGTATCAACACTTCTTAAGGTTCATTCCTCACGTAACAGTTGTGCAAGAAAGAGTTAGAGGAAGAGGGTCAAAGCAAAGAGAGAAAACAAGTTAAAATTTTAATACTGACTAGCACTCAGTCTTTCTCTTTAAACTTCTTTAATTCAGCTGTATAAAAATGTTCTGTAGGTGCCCATTTCTCTCCACTGACTACTACAAAAGGATTGCAGAGTACAGATATCCAGAAACAGGTATTTACATCACGTACATTTAGTGAGGTGAGATGATTTCTGTTTTATGCTGCTGTCACTTGCGTTATTGGCTCATGGAGGTGCGAGGAACTCTAAGTGCACTATTCATTGAAGTAGGGAATAGTCTTATTGTTTTCATTTCAAGATAAAAGAGGAGGCCTGAGAGTAGAGGGTTAATTGGAAACCCACTGTCTTTCAACAACTCCTTGAGGCAGTCTGACTTTTATATAATCATCTCTTAGTAATTCTAGGTCTAAAGAAATTAGCTGCTAATGAAACACTACCATTACTTCAAAAGAAGTCACAAGAAGTTGACTGAGTGAGTATACGTCTTTACAAATTAGCAGAAATTTCTCAGGGTTCTTTTAGAAGGTATGAATGTGAAAAAAATATTTACTGATAGTACATTTAAAAGATTTGGAATATATGAATAGTTTATAATGAATTCATCTTTTTTGCATACTCATGGTCATTTAATATTGTGTTGGTTAGTACTGTGGATTACTGACTGTTAAAAATCTGCAAAGCACTATTTTAAAAACAGAAGTTTAACATAGTTGCATAGAAAAAATTTAATCTTTGGCTGTATGTATCTTCTTTTACTAGTTAGAGTTACAAACTGGGAATTCAGCTAAACTGTAAATGTTTGTTGTTCAGCTGCCAACGTATTTGCTCGGGAATTTGTTGGCAAGATCATTTCCCACATCAGAGTACCATGGATCACAGAAATTGGGTGTTGGCCAGCTCCACAAATGATCTAACTGGCTTCTCTTGGATAGTTCTTGACTGCATCACTGTGGACTCTTCTTCAGTGCAGGATAGGTATAGCACATTTCAGCTCTTCCCTGTTCTTGTGATTTAATCCCAGTAGGCAGCTCAGCCTCACATAGCCAGTAAGTCACTTCCCTTCAGTGGGATGGAGGAGAGAATAGGAAGGGTAAAAGTGCGAAAACTTATGAGTTGAGATATAAACAGTTTAATAGATACAATGCAACCTCATTAACCACCTACCACCCTTTGAGCTCAGGTCAGGTCACTACTACACTCATACTGGTTTCTGTGATGCTCACCCTTCAGTAGTTCGGTGGGTGGTTCCTGATATAGTACTTCCCATAATATGTAATTCAAATCACAGATTACAACAATGTAAAGGTATATCCATCACATTCTCCACCCGTGAACCCTTTGGACTAGGCCACAGGGTTTAACGTTGCAATGAACTCCTCCCCTTGCTCCTGCTCCAGCATGGCCTTATCCACAGTCACTTAGGGGTGTACTTGCTCCATTGTGGCCTTAAGGGCTACAGTCTCTTCAGGGGTGTACCCGCTGTGTTGTGAACTTATCCACAACCACTGATGCTTCAGGGTGCACCCACAGTGGCATGGACTTATCCAAAAACACAAATGCTTCGAGATGTACCTTCTCCAGCATGGACATTTCCTTGTTCCACAATGCCTTCAGAGATATATCTGCTCTAGTGTGGGCTTATCCATGGTCATAGAAGCTTTGGTTTGTCCTGCTCCCAGGTGGACCTATCTGCAAGTCACAGACTCTTCAACTCAAGTTGACACTGGTGTTCTAGCATGTCCAATACAGCAGCACAGGAACCGCACCAATGCCCTGGCCATCTGTCAGCCCAGGAGCATACCCATTGCTGCTACCAAAATGTTTGCAGGCACAGCAGAGTAAAATGAGAAAGAGTACTGCAAACAGTAATTGCGAAAAAGCACTAACAAGCACTAGATTATTATATACAGCAAGGCAAGCAAGCCCTATGGCAAGTACAGGAGCCTGCTAATTAGTAGATAAATAGCTATGATATTCAGTCATAGCATACTCCAATAAAATCTTTCGTTATCTCAAGCTCTTTTAATCTTGTGCTGGGCACCAAAAAGGACTGCCTTGGTTTAACCCCAGTAGGCAGCTAAGTCTCACAAAGTACACCTGTCCAGTATTTGTTTCCTTCAGCATGAGACTTGCATCATAGACCTGGCTACTGCGTCTTAGTATGCACTTACACTCATGGGCAACCATCTGCTGAAAATCTGTGAAAAAATTGTTTTTCTATGATGTCTGACAAATACCTGTACTAAGTGCTAGCAAAAGCTTACTAGAGGATCTGGCTTTTTCAGTCTGGGTTTCTGTTTCCTCATAGGTGGAGTAGTCTAATCATGATTGTCTATCCTGTTTGGGAAACAGTAGTTGTAATGTGTGCTTTGCACTAAATTTTGCTCCCATTTGCAGGGGGGAAATGCCTTTATGTTCAGCCCTTTCTGAGTTTTAACAGTCTCTCAGTTTTCTTCCTAGCATTTCTGAAAACTGACAAAGCAGCATTCCAGGATTTGCATTTATTCAAAATATTTAAAGAAGTCCTTACATCATTTTGAACAGAAAAGAAATATTGTAGGAAATAAAATGGTGCAATTTGTGAAGCTGAATGACATATAAAATGATAGATGATACCCTGGCTCCATGGAACTTACATAGGAGTTTTACCATTGATTTCAATTAAGAAAATTATGGAACAGCTGTGAACAAATATCTTGTGTTAGCAGTTCATTTTCTGAAGAGAAATTAGAGAAAGAACATTATGTTCTTTCATAGAATGGAGCAATATAATAGAAAAATAATATGACTGGTTTGGAAAGGTAATGAATAAGACATATAAAAGGGGTGGGCTATTGGAAATCAAAGAAATTTTTATAAAAAGAAAATTTTTTTAAAAAATCTGTACAGACAGGTCAGAGAAACTTCCAAGCAATCTTTACTTATTATTTAACAATTCTAAGAAAATGAAGGAAGCTGTAGAATTTGGAACTGATTCTGACCATTCAAAATGGATGTCACAAATCATAATAGGTTAGTAGCTAGCCCCAGTAAAGAAAATCTCCTAAGCTACCTTGATAAACAGTGGAGAATGATTGATGCCTAACTCCATCAGCCTGAATCCTCTTTGGAGGCACCCACCTCTTCCAGTCCTCTTAGTGAGAAAATAGACACCTCAAGAAATTGTCACTTAGTTGAAAATCCACCAGGACAAAACACAGGTAGGAAAAAAGAAGGTTTCTCTAAATCCTAGATAGATAGGTGGACAAATTAGGCTACATACTAAATCCCAACTCCCCAAAATCACTTTTGAGGCAGAGTTTAGCTGAAGAATTTGAAATGTGTTAATTCTTTTGTTATGAAGAAATTAAAGATGTGTTGCCCACTTCATAAGACTTCTTTATTTATCAGACCTTCAGCTATGTTGGGACCATATAATTGTCCATTCCTACTATTGAAACTGAGCAAATCTGCAGAAAGCCATCACAGATTCAGTCAGGGCACTACCAGGCCTCTGTGGCACTGACCAGCTTTCCTGTGATCTCTCGCACCTCTGTCCACAGACACAGGTGTGACATATAATCCCAGGCCTGAACACTCAAACCTGGTCTGAGCTACTGTGTAGGTGTATCTGTTTCCAGCCCTGACTGTGACACCAGCTCCTTCTCCTCTTGACTGGATCCCATGGTTACACCTTGGACCTAGTTCATCACCTGTAATGTTGGGGGCTATCTGTGGACCCTGTAACCAGCTCTGGGCTCTGCTCACCATGCTCAGACCCCACAGGACAGAGTCTCAGTTTGTCCACCCTTGTCAGGCAACTCCAGCTCTGCATCTCCCTGGGTAGATTCACAGGGACAAACGAAGTCTGAGTAACCCAATTATGTCATTCAGTAACTCACTGGATTGTGCTATTTTTTTACATCTTTTTCCAATGTTACATGAAAATGCAAAAAGTTTCTGAAGCAACTGAAGCAATTCTGACCAGGATTCAGTTCTATACCAGAATATTTTTTATTCAAAATACAATTTGTTATGGGTTGAAATCCACTCTGTTTAAGTCTAGAGACCTACTTTGAGTATTCCTTAACAACCACATATTGCTGCTTTTTTTGTTTTTTCTTTCTCTCTAAGGGACAGAGGCTAATATAAAAAGAGGTTCTTCTCTGAGTGCAGATGTAAGCAGAAAACATGGATGAAAACCTAAAGCTACAAAAAAATGAACTTGGTATTTGGGGGTATTACACTGAGCAGGAGAAATGAGGATTAATGTGGTGAAATACTTTGGCTGTATGTCTCTGACACTCACTTTCATGTCAACACAAAGTGACAAAATGGTGCTTACCTACAAGACTTCATCTTGTCTGCCTTGTCTACCTACAATTTACATCCGCATTTTATGTGGTATGATGTACCAAGATGCAATTCTTCTGTTTTAGATCTGGAGAACTAGATGCCTGAAATTAATTTTTGGAGTGATCCTGCATTTAAAGTTTGGTCCTCACCCCATCTAACTTCAGATGTCTAAAATAGCTCTACCTCCATATCTATGGATGTAGTATATGGCATATATGGCATGTGAGAGCACCTGCATTCAGGTTATCTGATCTGCACCTTACCTGCACTTTTTCAGTTCAAGAAGGATAATATGTAAAGGGGGAAGCAATAAACAAGACCCCAGGTGCATGGACCTGATACACAAAGGATAATGGAAACAACGTCAAAGACTAAAATTCTCTAGTCGTTCACTTACGGGACATTAGGAAACTCCAGGCACAGCTTTGGAAAGGGCCAAACTGGGCTTCATGAAAGAGGGAAATAAAGGGAATATGAGAGTTGTGATATTCAAGGGTGGACACATGGGACTGTATAAAATATATTAAGAAATATTTAACAGAAGGGAATTTGGGACGAAGGAAGGGGAATAGGGAGAAAGTATGTGAAAGGTGTGGTCACGTGTAAACTGGGGCAGATCAGTGCACTTGTCCAGCTGAGCCTTGTGACCAGTCACCTCTGCCCCAAGTGTGGGGTGCCTGTGGGACAACTGTGTGAGTCAGTGAGTAGGGGATCTATGGGGCAGGTAATGGGGTCCAAGCCATGCCAGTGCTCAGGAAGAGTGTGGTGGGTGTGCTGCACAAGTGACCTTCTACCTCAGTCAGTACAAGAGCCTGGCTTCTGATTTATCTCTTCCCCTAACTACTCCTGTGATTCCTTCAGAAGTTTCTATAGACATGGCACCTCTGGCAGTGTTTCATGACCATATCTCCACCCTTAATTCAAATTCTTCTATAAGAACTTCTGTAAACTTCTACAATGTATATCATAAAGCCATCCATAAAATCTAATAAAATAAACTATAAAAAAATTTTCACATGGAAAAATTCTTAAATCTTCTGATCATGTAGACTTCCCCTTTGTAGTCTAATATGAGGGCTAAAACCAAGGCTTATCTTTACTTTGGTAGCTGGAAAGCATCTAGCTTATGTTAAGTCCTCCCACAGTTTAATAAACAGCAATGAATAACAATCAATCACACTTGTCAAATTTATCCAACAGTACAATGAAGTCCTCAGGTTCAGATTACTTAAGCTGTTTTCTAAAATGAATGTAAACTATTAAATGACTGTCAAAAAACTTTAAGATACTGTATTAGAGAGAAAATTCTAGTAAGAAAATACAAGTGCTTTGATTTAAACATCAGAAACAAAATCACTATATTAAAATTGAATGTTTGAGCAAAAGGCTATAGATATCCCTCAAAATCTTAAAATTGTGTGAAGTCACTTGGAATAGTATTTGTCTTGCTTAAGTTTACATATCTAGACATTATTTGTCTAATCTGATAATCACCATATGCTGTCTTCTTAGTAAGTAGAGAAGGCAGCATAATAGAAATAGAAATTGAAATAAAAATAGGCACTTCATAGAGTTCAACTTCTGTTTCATGACACCTTTCTTTGTTGCTTGGAATGAAGTACTCTCTGGGTACATCTATTTCATTCCACTAATTGTCTCCACGTGTCCAGACAATTATTTCAATTGGAAAACAGCTCTCAGATAGATTAAAAAAAGATAAGGTGAATTCTGCCTTGAGGTTTCAATCCTGACTATGTAATGGGGCCTGAGTGATGTTAAACTGTTCAAGTAAAAG